>JAQJVL010002000.1:0-129894 GCA_035578905.1 Stictocephala bisonia
TTGAACGGAAGAAGTGAAGATTTCAACTGCATTATCTATGTCTCCTCCGGTTTTTAAGGGAATGGTCAGATTTAAGGTATTGTTCAACAACTCTCGAAATTGATCCCAATTAGTATTTTTGTTTGACAGTGTAGGAGGTTTTTCCTTTGACATAATAGACGAGCTTATAGTCAGTATCAAAGGTGAATGATCAGAAGAAAGATCAAGAGATGAGGTGATATCTACGTAATTTTGAGAAATCCCTTTGGTTACAAAAAAGTCAAGCAGGTCTGGAATTTTATTTACATCTGTTGGCCAATAAGTAGGATGACCAGTTGATAAATAATTTAAATTATTATTATCTATACATTTTAGCAGATTTCTTCCCCGAGGATTTACTAGTCTTGATCCCCACATTACATGTTTAGCATTGTAGTCACCTCCTGCCAGGAAGCGAGGACCAAGTGAGCTGAAAAACTGATTGAATCGCTGGTCTGAGATGTTAAATCTAGGCGGACAATACAGGGAAGAAATTGTCAAAGGACCCATCCAATCTTCAACCACAACACTGGTAGCTTGAAAATCATTGTGCTGAAATTTTGTAATTTCATGGTGTTTGATAGTAGTTTTGATTAAAACAGCACTTCCCCCATGAGCGGTATTTTCGGGGTGGTTGGTGCTATAAATAGAAAAATTTGGAACTTTAAAGTAATTTAAGGCAGTAAAATGTGTTTCAGTTATTAGCATTATATCAATGTTATGCATTGAAATAAAAATCTTAATATCCTGGCTATGTTGGGCCAAGCCGTTGGCATTCCAAAGACCAATCCTAAGTCATTTTAGTTTTGAGATGACGGTTGTTAGTAGGTTGATCAGTGTACCTACTTGTTGGGCTTGTTGTGACATGAGCATTTCAAATTTGTTTAGAAATCCATTGATTAATTTATTTAAATTTTCTTCCGCATTTGTTCGACCTGATGTTACGCCTGCGTAAGTCAGAGATGATGTAGTTGTTGTTAAAGAAGATTCTCGAGGCTGGGCAATAGGCGATGGTAAGTTTTTAACAACTTTGTCTTTCCCCGGTGGTGAAGTAGTCCCTGGTCCTTTTGAAACATTCAAACGTAAAGTAGGGAAAGCTTTGTTTTTAACGTCTCTATATACAGAGAATCCTTTATAATTGGCAGGGTGCTCACCACCACATTAAGATTAAGATTAGATACACCGGGTTCTGGTCCTGTCACCAAGCACACTGCGCCTAGACTCCATGGCCCTTTGCACCCTGAGACTGGCGACAGTGTCACAAGAGACCAGTCCCCCTTATGAAGGACATGATCTCCCCGAGTGTAGCCCTTCTAATATCCTCTGGGTCCAGAAAAGCGGCACCAAGAGTCCTGTACCTAATAGAGGAGAGAGCTCCACAATGACAAAAGATGAGTATGGAGCTCTCCTCATCCTCCTCACAGAGCCTACATGTGGAGTCCTCTGTTAGGCCCAAAATCTTCATATGTCTGTTAAGAAGATTGTGTCCGGTCAGCATTCCCGTAACCGCCCTCACCTTGGCCCGGTTACAGCTCAGCAGATCTCCGCTGTATCTGCGATCCGGTCCCTGGATAAGAGCACGAGACTGCCTGAGCCCGAACTCGGTCCTCCATCTACCATCGTGTTCCTCAGAGGTCCACCTGTCAATTCTTCTTTTTACCTTTTGAAGAGGAATACCAAGAGCCGGCTCTGGCCCCTGCAGCGGGCACTTTGCCCCTCTCCTAGCCAGTGCATCGGCTCTCTCATTCCCATCAATACCAGCATGCCCAGGGACCCATAAGAGTCTCACCTGTTTACGCTGGCAAAGAGTCTCCAGGATCCCCTGGCACTCCCATACCAGCTTAGAGCTGGTACGTGGTGCCCAGCGAGAACAGAATAACATAGAGAGGACACTGCCCTATATAATGCATGTAAGGCAGTGAGCCGAAGTCGGCCATCTTGGTATGAACCAAGCACGCAAAATCGCTGTGCAAGTTACGTAGTTTTTAATTCTCGCGCACTTCTAAAACTGTGTTAAAGTACACTTAGGATATGAAAAAAATTTTAAAATTTTACTGGAGTGTTACTTAGTTAATCGTCTTGTTTGTGGTATAATTATAATTCCATTTTTGTTATTAGAAGTATTAGATAATGAGCTTTTTAATTAACCTTGCAAAAATCTTGACAAAGAAAAGTAAGTGATCGAGAAAGTTTTTTATTTTTAGATCAGTGAATTTTTGTAAGCGAGAAAGTTTTAGATTATTAGATGAGCTATTATTTTTATTTCAAACTTTTCTGCCTAGGGGGCTTAGTTTAGCCAATAATTAATTTAGCTTCAGCGTGAGCCGTTGAATAAAATCGCGTGGTAGTAGGCCTATTCATGGCGGTGAGCGCTGATACTCGGCCGACACTACCGGCACAAATTAATACAGAAATACTCTAGTCGATGTTGCTTGAGTAATGTAGATTATAACTAAGCTAAATGTTCTTTCCCAGAGTGTAGAAAATATTATGTTCACTCAAATCCTTTATCAGTAAAATAATTGTGAAAAATTACCATTCTTGATTCAACACAGGAATAAAGACGCATTATTGTATTACTAAACAAATGTATTTAGGCTATTAAGTTATAAATAAATTATTGTAAGTGGTTGATCAGAAATTAGGTTAGAAATGTATAGGCTAATAACTGTGAAAGAAAATAATAACACACTTTACAATTGGACAAGTATTTTTATTTATCAATAATTAAGTGTGTTTAATTGAATTTAATGTAGGTGCTAGGCTAGAAAGGTCAGTCGGTAGAGTGACCTATTGAGTATTGAATAATACTAATATTTTTAATGTCCATAAGTTTTATATTTACATAACATTACTTCATGACCAAATGCCACAAAATAATGATTTTTTTACTATAATTTGGGCCTGCTAGTTTTAAACATATAAAAGTTATTATGAAATTAGATAGAAAAATTACATTGACATCAAACACAAATAATTAATCCTACTATATACATACTAACCCTTTAAATACTATAAAAACATGGATCAGTATTAAACCTTTTTTTGCCTTAAAATTAGGTACAGTATGTACATTCTCTCATGGCTTATTACCCAACAAATGTAATTGTTTTAGACAATTTATTCCTAATTTTATTTATGTGAATATTGTCATTGAAGTTTTTTGCATGGTAATACAATCACACATTTATATACTTTTTGCAAATAGCCTTAACTAATGGCACAAAGTGATTGTTTTCAGGTTCGATATCACATGCATGACTATTTTCTGGGAACAGATTAAGCCCAATACAATGTTTCAGAACAATTTGAGTTAGGTTTCCATCTATGTTTTTCTGACCTGAATAATTATGTGTCTTGAAAAAATGTCTTAACACTTTTTCACAAAACAAACATATTCTATGAACTTCTGGTGATGGTTGAATCAGACCGCCTCTGTTCTTACAAAAGGTTAAACTATTTACTCGAATGTCTGTTTTTGTTAGTAGTTTGACACAATCTTCACAAATTATTTTGTTCCTCAGTGTTCTGGCAGTGTACCCTGATACATATTCTACAATGTTGTATGCAACATCTGATATGTTCTCATCGATTAGGATAAGTCCGTCCATGTCATCTGTCGAGTCATTTGAGATGAGAATTTGTTTGTCTTCTTCTATTGCCCTCCACGTAGGGGTGGATGAATTTATTGACATAACTTCATTATGGTGCCTGTTAATATTAAATATAACAGTTTTGCTCAAGATTTGTGAGTTTCCAGTGCCACTTTCATGTAGTTCACTATGAATGAGTATTCTTTTCATTGATCCGATAAATTGCTTGCAAGTCGGGTTATTATTATGACCCCCTCTAGATTGTATGTAGCCAAAAAGTCGCTCCACGTGGTCTTGACTTACTTTGTAAAGTGGTAAATACTTTAGAGGACGACTTTCCCCTACAAAATGGTCAAACATTGCTAAGGCGCTTTCAATGCATACTATAAATCCTATGAAGCCCGTTTTTCTTTTTGATTTTAAAATCGGTTGTCCTAAATGGTCCTTAAGTTGCAAAATATATTCTTTAGCTTCAATTAACACAGCTGATTGAGTATCATAATTTTGTGAATACAATGCTTTTTTTCATACTTCCCATGAATACTCCTTGAGTTTAGTACATGAAATAACTTATTAAAAATCCTGATAAATTTAACTGTTGCTTCGCATCCAGTAAAATCATTTTCTTTTTGGTCGGTAAGGAACTGCAATGAATCTGATACGGAAGCACTAAGAACTTGCGCTGCAAGCTTTACTTTCATTTTTTGTTTAGAAAAATGTATGTGGCTGTTAGTCAGTCTATTTCCTAAATTGAGTTCCTCATGCTTCTGTAGGGCATTTAGTTTTTCAATAAATTTCCATTCTATCTTTTGGTTGTCCATGTCAAACAGTACTTTTTTGTCCCCAAGAGTGTTGCGTACTAGTTTAAGCATATGACAAACGTCTAGAAAAAAATGAATTGGTTCATTCGTAACAGGATGAGGAAAAGTATGTAGAATATTTTCTGAGGTAATTTTACACCCCAGTTTATTGGCCATAGCGATATTCGTTGAATTACCGTCAGTACCGATATTGTTGAGCGAGACTGACTGACTGAAGCTTTTTACGCTCGGCAGTAGGGTGATTCACGCGGTCCCGCCGCCATCTTGGTCAGAACAGTCGGCTCGCTGCCCGCTTGAGCCGTGTCCTCTCTATGTTATTCTGTGCTCGCTGGTGGTGCCATGATCGCCTTTATCGCCGCCTGGCTGCCCGAGCAGATAGAAACTACTCCTCCGAAGCCACCTATACGTATTTCTTCTTGTGTGGCTATCATGATAGCCATCACCTCCGCCTGGAAGACGGTTGCATGGGCCCCTAGAGGTACAGACAGAACTTTCCGTGCCCCCTCCCGTACACCCCCGCACCTTCTTCTATAAGTGAGCCGTCTGTATACCAGACGCTTCCTTTGACTTGTGCGGGCTCGGAAGCGGGCACATATGCCCCATATAGCTCAGCGTAAACAGCATATGGGTATGTACCACCCACCCACCCATAAACGTACATTGGTATTGGACCACCCACCCACCCATAAACGTACATTGGTATTGGACCACCCACCCACCCATAAACGTACATTGGTATTGGACCACCCACCCACCCATAAACGTACATTGGTATTGACATCATCCAATGACTCATCTCTGCTTGGAAGGAAGGCCCTAACCCGCCTGTCAATTCTGTACTTAGGTACCATTATGTCTGTTCCCATCGAAATCAACGGGTCCAGACCAATTTCCCCAGATAGTATAACCCCGTGGAGTCCTGGTTGGCCAGACAGCCAGCCACCAGTCGTCCTTATTCTGAAGGCCGCTTTACAGGCCTCCCCTTTTACAAACAGGTCCATTGGGCGGAGCCCAGTGAGGACCTCCATCGCCGCCAATGGGGTTGTTCTAATTGCGCCTGTAATTCCCAGGCACGCCATTCTCTGACATCTGTCTAGTATTAGCCTTGCACTATTCTGTGCCATGGCCGGCCACCAGACAACAGCCGCATAACATAATGAGGGCCGAAGTACACTCGTGTATAGCCAGTAAACCATCTTTGGTTTAAGACCCCACGTTGTCCCGATGGCCCTCCGACAAGCCCAGAAAGCCATTCTGAACTTCCTGGCTTTCTCCTGAAGGTGCTTGAGCCAGTTCAGTTTAGCATCCAGGATAACACCCAGATATTTAACCAACCCTGTAGCTCTTAGCTCCATATTTCCCATGGTGGGCAAGTATAGGCCATCCAGCCTCTTCTTCCTAGTGAAAAGTACAAGTTCTGTCTTGTTAGGATTAACAGAGAGCCCCTTGTCCCTACACCACCTTTCTAGGTATCTCAAGGCAGCCTGGACGATGTCCGACACCGTGCTGGCAAACTTACCAACGCCCAGTATACACACATCGTCCGCGTATGCCTGAGCATATACCCCCATCCCGTTCAGCGCCCTTAGTAGGTCATCAACCACCAAGGACCACAGGAGAGGGGAAAGGACGCCCCCTTGGGGGCAGCCGCTGCCGACTACAACCTGAACTGACGCTTCGTTCAATGTTGCCTTAACCGTTCTGCTGCGTATGTAGGCTTAAATCCATCTGGCAATGATGCCATTGACGCCCGTCCTAACGACAGCATCGATCATAGGCTGTAGAGAGACATTATTGAACGCCCCCTCTATGTCCGTGAAGACACCCATGGGTAACTCCTTCTGCCGAATCGTCCCCTCAACCCTCGTGACGAGTCTATGAAGAGCCGACTCCGCAGATCTCCCAGGCATGTATGGGTGTTGGTTTGTATGGAGTGGGTTATCTCTCAATACCCCGTCTATCATATACCTGTCGACCAGCCTCTCCAATGTCTTTAAAAGAAAAGACATGAGGTTGATCGGTCTGAAATCTTTAGGTCTGGAATGTGTGCCCCTTCCAGATTTGAGGATATACACTACTTTTGCGGTCCTCCACAGCCTTGATATACAACCCAAGGCCAGGGAGGCCCTACAAATTGCGGTCATGTGGGGTAGGAGCGGCTCCAGACCCCTCTGCAAGTGCACAGGTAGGATGCCATCCGGCCCAGCGCTCTCGAAGGGGGCGAAGCACTCAAAAGCCCATCTAATCCTTTGCTCTGTGACAACCTTCTTTGCCTCACTCCAGTCCCCGTGCGAGGCCCCAGTGCAAGCCCACCCCACCAAAGTGGGGGGGGGGCCCGCCGCCGGTTCCTCGACGGATCCCGGGAAGTGAGTCTCAGATAAAAGTTGCAAGGTCTCTTCTTCTGAACTGGTCCACTCCCCATCCTCTTTAATGAGGGCTCCCAGTCCTCCCCTAGGGTCCTTAGCCAGCACTTTGTGTAGCCTAGACATCGCTGAGGTTGTCTCTATAGAGGAACAAAAGTCTCTCCAGGATTTCCTGGAGAATCTGGAACCTCTCGCCTGTAGTTTCTTTGGGACTCCCGGTAGGCCAGCCAGTCGGCTTCAATACCGGACCTGTTGGCCTTGCCGAGGAGCCTTCTGGTTCTCCTTCGATGGTCCTCTAATTCTCGGGTCCATCACCGGCTTCGAGCATCCCTTTGTGTCAAAGGGCAGTTATTCTCATAAGAGGTGATTACAGCCTCCGTAAGGAGTGCCACCCTCTCCTCTAGATCCTGCCCAGATCGAATCTGGCCTTTAGGAATTATTTAGCCAGTCTGTCAGACAGTTCCACCGAATGGAGGCCCAGTCTGTCTATCTGGGATTCCTGTACACCCTCTTTGTTGTCTGGCCCTCAAGCACAAAGCAGATGTATCTGTGGTCCGACAACGAGGGTTCCTGCGAAACTTCCCAGTCCCCCATGTCATGAAACATTGAGGCTGAGACCATAGTTATGTCTATAACCTCCCTCCTAATGATGTTCGAAAAGGTTGGGAGATTACCCTTATTTAGTACCAAAAGATCGGTACCTCCCAGGTATTCTGCAAGAGCAAGGCCCCTCTCGTTCGTGTCACTGCTTCCCCAAACATCATTGTGAGAGTTGGAGTCACAGCCGACCACTAGCTCAAGGTTCCCGCTCCGGCAGTAATCCACCAACGCCACCATCTCTCTTGATGGGGGGAGGGTCGTCCTATCGTATGGGAGGTATACTGATGCAACCACCAGTTTCCTCCTTACGCCATTGACCTCTTGCAGTTTAATAATCGCTGCAACCACATCTCCCCCACAGAATTCCGGTATGAGCCAACTATCCACGCCTGCAACCAAAATGGCCGCCCGCGGCTTCAGCCCGCCTGATCCCCCGTAGAGCTTATATGTAGGAATGTTAAGACCCTTAATACAGCTATCCCGAATCCACGGTTCCTGAATCAGAGCAACATTAACCCCTCTATCTCTTACAGTTCTAGCTAGTGTAGTAGAGGCCTCAATACTATGATTGAGGTTGGCTTGTATAAAACTTACCATTACCTCGACTCCAGCTCCTTGTCCCTCGGCCCCCCTCTTGCTTTGGGTAGCCCAAGCCTCTTCTTGTCCCTACCGTCGTGACGGTAGCTTTCCCTGGAACTCAAACAGAGAGAGTTAGTGCCTAAAATGTCAAGCCCTAACCCTACATCAATTAGAGTACCTATCTTATTTAGAGGAGTTTCCTACGGGCAGCATGACTGTAGCCATGCCGACTCCGCAGTATAGCTTCCCCTGCTGATTCTCCATGACCTTCAGTGAGGCAGAGTCCACCGTGACCACAAGTCTGACACCCGTAGGTGTCTCTTACGGTCCAGTGTCCTCCACAGCTCAGTTTGGAGGCCTGGGTTAAGGTGACATAATCTTTTTAGGTATGTCTCTGTACTCGGGACCCAGAGAAATACCTTCTTGAAGCTAGGAAGTGCATCCATACCTACTACCTTCAGTACGGATCCCTCCCATATCTTCAAACCAGGAGTGATGGTCTTCACCTAGTCCACAGTGGACTGGTGTTCGCAGACCACCACGACAGCACCCTTCGACAGGTACGTGTTCCGGATTCTCGGCAGCCAGTCCCCACCAAGGAGCCTGTCCACCTCCGAGCCCACAGCAACCTGTATATCCCGGAGCTGTGCCTCCTGATCTATTTTAACCAGAGGGAAACTCTCTCTCACAATAGCCACCCTCAAGCCGACCTCTGCCACTCTGGCATAGGAGGCCTTAGGGCGCTTCTCTTCTTTTGAAGATTTCGGAGTGGTTCCCTGGGGCCTAGGGTTCCTCCTAGGTTGACCCTGGGTCTCCACTCCCGTTTGGGAGGCTTTTAAGCCTGGTTGGTCCGACGAATCGTCCCTACCACGCTTAGTGCCGGTTTTCCGGGCCTCAGCAGGGTTCCCTGACGTGCACTGTAGGTTGCCCCGAGCGTCCGTCTGGTTCCCCGTTGCCTCCTGCTCCAGATCTCCGGCTTTCGCCTTCCTCCTCCTCCTTCTTGCCGCCCCACTGGGCCTCCTCCTCTTATCCGGAGGATCTGCTGGTGTGCCAGGTCCAGGTTTCCCCGGACCCTGGGCCACCGACATCCCCTCCCCCACCTCCCCCAGATTCAGCGAGTCCACGCATTCCTGCAGGGCTTGCACCTCTAGGGAGGGAGGGTGTGGAGAGGATGAGAGAGACTCTTCATCCTCATCCATCCGGGCCTGAGACTCACGCGCGAAGGCCTCAAAGGCCTCCTGCGTGGTCCTAATATTGCCAGACTGGGCAGGGTCCGAAGACTCGCCGCCCTTGTCTGCCGTCGCATCTGAGCTGGGCTGCTCCCTTACATCAGGCACGTTCAGACTTGTTTCTTTTTGTTTCTTGTTCATTTTTAATGCTTGTTGTGTATGTGTATGTATGTGTGTGTATCGGTATTCATGTCCCAAGGGCCATCCATATTTCTTTTGCCACCTCCCCCCGAGCGCACCCACGCCCCCAGGAACCCCTGTGGCCTCGGAAGTGCCCCCCTAACCCATTTACACGGTCCCATCCAGTCACCAACTGGCAGTGTAAACAGGATCGGGATTTTCGCCAGCTGATAGGGCAGCCACCACATGCTGGTGAGGCCAGGTCGGGCCCCTGTACTATCTGGCAGCCCGGTGTGCCATCCCGGTTTTAACAACTGTACCCTCAAGAGCCCTAGGGTCATAGTACCCGCGGTTTGGTGGCTCCATTCCTACTTCTAGCCCCTGAGACAGTGTCATGTAATTGTTTGAGTTGGGTGTGGTGCTGAGTTCAGGGTCCGCGGGGTCACTGCTCCCGTCAGCTGCACACCTCAGCTGCAACTGCGGGCCTCGGTCTGGGACTGCTTATTGGGGTTACCCCTTATTCACAGTTGTCCACCCTGTGAAAGACAAGATGGAACGTTCGCTATCCGCCACCTGCGACCCGCCCAGTAGCTGAGGCTCGCCGTGGGTCACCACCACATAGTACACATGTAGCGGGAGATTCCTTAGATTTGTTACAACTATTTGTATGGTGATCAGAACTGTATTTCACACAGCGATTTTTGGCATACCAAATCACAACAGTAGGATTTGGTATGCCCGTACCGTTGACACTTTTTGCACTGTACCACGTCATTACGTTTATAGGGAGGTTCGAATACAATTTTAGCATTTAGTAAGAACTGTACATTGAAAATGTCCTTGTTATTGGGTGCGGGCCTCTAAGTCTACAAAAAATATAGACAGAGGATCTTTTGATCTAGAACTTTTCAGATTTGATATGTTTCTAACAGCATAACCATGAGCTTCTATAGCTGCTTTTATATCCTGAAGTTCAGTGGAAAAGTGCATGTTTTTAAGCTCAACTCTGTAGGCCCTGTCCTGTTTAAATTGATAAGAGTGAAAGCTTACTTTCATGTCAGTTAAATGTTTGACTAGGGTACGGTATGCATCGATGTTTACAGCATTAATTTTTACCTTGTCTCTGGTAATACCCTACATTTGTATGAATAAGAATCCTTTGTTATCACTTTTTCAATACTTACAATCATACTCTTAATATCGGAAATGTTTGGGACAAATATTGGTGCAGGTCTTACCTCTTCTTTGTTGGCGTCTTGGTCATGAGATATTTCTTCATCTGCAGTTTGTTTTGGATTATTTAGACACTCAAAACTATTGCGTAAGCTGATAGGATTGTTCATATCAGACCCTGTACAAGGTTTTTTAACATCCAACCAATTACCTGACGGCAAAGGTCTCTTATTTCTGATCGGCACCCTTTGCCAACCGTTTTTTTTGTTGTGTCTCATCTTCACGTTGCTTGGGAAGAGTGTGTCCAAGTGATTCGGTTACTATTCCTTCATTAGAGCAATAATTGTGCTCATTTCCTATATCAATGAACAATACTTTGTTTACATTTGACGGGTTAACCTTTGAGGTATTCATTTGGAGTGAGGTATTTGAGGAGTGGAGTGAGTCACAGTGACCTCTTGGCCTACTGTAAAAGATAACGTTTCGGGAGTTTAATTTCCTAATTCAAATAAGACATTTTAAAATGTCTGTCTAAATAGCTTTTTTAAATCACTGAAGCAATATTTAATCAAATGAATACTATTGTTCCCATTTAAAGAACGCATTAACAATTTTCAAGTTGCATATGAATTTCATGGGGCCTCAAATATTTTCTTAGATTCCTGGAGTCCCTGTGGGGCCACAGGAGATCATTGCCTCAGTATAATACATTTTGCCCCAGTGCCTCCCCCTGAGCAGCACTGTAAATCTCTTCCAAATGTAAGAGAAAGCTACATATATATTACAGTACAAGATTCAAGAATAACATTGCAATACCAATTCATAGATCAACATCTAGGATCTTATTAAATGTATATTGTATAGTAAATATGTGTTTATGCTTTGTATTAAGTGTATGTCTAAACATTTGTGACACCATTCAAGCAGTATAATATATCGATAAAACACGTATAATCATAGACCAGAAGGTCTATGATATAATAGAAGGTCTATGGTTACAGTAATGAATAAAGGAATAAGGAATATTTTCCTTGCATTTAATTTCAATTATCTAAAGTTCCACTTTAAAGGGCTTTTCTTTTTTCTATGCGAAGTGTTTAGTGGTGTTTGATGTTTGGATATGGATGTTATTTAAAGATTTTGAACTTGAACTTATTTCCAGCGATGCCAACCTAAGGAGAATTTCCCTAGATTTAGGGAAGTCTTGAAGATCCTAGGGAAACAGGGAAAAGGCACTAATATTTAGGGAAATATAGGCAGTCTTGCAAATAAATATTGAATATATATTTTAGATAAATATAAATTTTTTGACGTGTGATAAAACCTTAATATTTTGATTCTTCATACTACAAAAGACTTGGGGTAGTTTCATATTCCATGCAGGGTAATTTCCCTGTATGTAGGGGAGTCAGTGATGATATTTATGGTCTGTTTGGAGTTTACATTAAAAACCTAGATTTGGTTATCAGTATCAAGACATGCTAATCTCATCGTAATAATGGTGGAAAAAGCATAATTTCCCATACGCCATTTTGTTTTGCTAAATTGTTGATGTTAAAATCATAATAAGCGCCTTAAAAAAACCCTGGTTACAAATTTTCATTAAAATATGTAATGTATTTTTAAGATTTATTCCAATTATTTACTGCTTTTGTTTACTATGTAATTGAACCATTTCCGAACTTTACAATTAGTATATTTCTGGTGATGATTTCTTTCTATGAAGTTGAAGGTTTTCAAAACGATTTATCTACTTAGTAATTAATCTAGACTTTTCCACAATTTATTACCGGGTTTCATGTACTAATATTTCTATTATATGGACTTGTCTTCTCTATTCTATTATCATAGACCTTCTATTATAGCTAGAGGTATAATAGAAGGTCTATGCTATTATGTCCTCGCTGTAATTACGCAAGATTCACGTATCTAGGGAATTTCTTAGTAATCTAGGGAAATTTAGATTGTTCATCTAGGGAAAAAACACCAAGTTAGGTTGGCAACGTTGCTTATTTCATAATTTGTTGAGTGTTGAACACAAGTCTTGTTGGCTTGGTTGAGGTTATAAGTAAAATGTTTTTAGAACTTGAACTGAATCACAGGGACTGTAAGTATTTGAATTTATTGACATAGTATTTCTGGAATGTCATATGAGTCTTGATTTTAATTTTGTGGTTGAAGTTGAGGGCGGTTGAGGTTAAGTTAGTGTTCATCAATCCTTTGGCTGCCATGGTAAACATTTTTATTTCTCTTAAAACTGCTGGGCTAAAATTCTTGATTTTGCATCCATTTATATAAAACTTAGTATTTTATGTAGTTTTTAATATTCTGGAATTAATGTTGTTCTATTTACTAGTAAATCAAATTGGCTCTATGTGCCAGAATAGACATATTACTTATAACTCCATTAAAACATTTTTGTAGGAAATGCAGACAAAAATATTTTCATTAATTTTTTATTTTGACACAAAAAATACCTTTATAGAAAATATGGTATATATGCAGTTTCTTGCCACCAAACCAATTTGGAACATTTTGCTTGAAATGGGTCTAGAATTGGCTGTATTTTCACGAGATAAGCTTTTAATTCTGCGGAAATAACGTATTTTACCGAAAAATTCGAAAAACCAATGTCACAACTTTTAGTATATATATCACTAAAACAAAATTCACCTATATTCCCGCCGGAGTGACGGCCGGTATTCCGTCACGGAGGCCAGACACTTGAATTTAACGCAAATTACGAATTTTTGTTGAGAAAATAGACAGTTGGGATAAGTTAGGTTATATATGGTTGTCAGTAAAAATTGCATTTTTTGAGCTGAAAAAATAATTTTCGTACAAAACCAGTTATATATTTGTCTTTAGCATAAAAAAAAACATGAGCAATGAAAAAAAAGTTTTCGAAAAATAACGATTTTAAAAAAGTTGGTTTTTTTCACTATCAGTTAAAAAACTAGTTTTTGAAAAATGGGTAAAATATGAGTTTATATCTCTTGAGGAGGTTGTTTTTTATCCACGGAAAACTCGTTTTTTACAGAAAAAAATAGATAAACTAGTTTATCTGATAGTAAACAAAAAAACTTGTGTAAAAATCGTTATTTTTCAACAATTTTTTCCCCTCAAAATGTACAGTTGGTTTTGCAGTAAAATAATTTTTTCATCCCAAAAACTGCATTTTTTACTGAACTAACCAAACTTTCCTAGATATTTATTTACTCAACAAAAATTTGTGTTAAATTCAGCCGTTACTCCGGTGGGAATATAGGTGAATTAAAGTCTAGTGAATAATAATTGTTGTATATAATGATCAAGTAGTGGCCGCTAATCGCGATTCGCCACGAAAGTAGTTTTTCCATTACATCCTGGGAAATAAGTGTAATAGACCAAAATAGTTTTCAAATTTATATTCAGCGCAAAAAAACACATCAAAATAAAGAAAGATGATAAAATACCATTTAAATCGATTTCAAGTAAACTTCCAATATTGTTTGGAGGCAAAAAACAGCATAATTACCGGTGGTTTTGGTTATCTGAAGTAAATTAGGCTAACCCATTTTACGTACAATTACCAGTTTCATATAAACATTAGGCCCTAGTTGCTATTGTGTTTATTATTTTTTATAATTATATTTTAGGAATAAATAAAACAATTCAAAAATATTTAGCCTACATTATATGTACAAGTGTCTTTTGCAAATTCACTGGCATAACTGGCGGATTAGGCACTTTGAGTGCACCTCAAGTCCACATCTAACACACACTGTGCATGATCTCTGTGCATTGTGCAAGGTTATTAATCACTAAGCCTAACTGGTGAAATACGTTCACTCATGTCGAAGGAAACAATAAATTAAACAACTCGCACAAATAATAACCTCACATCAAACAATAAACAAACATCGTAATGTTTACTTCACTTTAGTGCGCCGACGTCAGACACCACAGCGGTCAGCTGATGAGGTTGACATTTTTCAAACACGTATAGTATAAAAAAACATATAATTAGGTATTATAACTAATATGAAATGAAAGTACCGTATATTATTTGTGTTATTATTAAAGCAAATTTCACAAGTATAACCCAAAAAATAACAGCGCTATGAATTAATTATGCAACAGCGATATATCGTTGCAAAGCAGTTTTGAGTAAAACTTTGTGCAACGAAATATTGTTGCGAAGTATTTTTGAGTAACAGTTTATGCAACGAAATATCGTTGTGAAGCAGGTTTTGGTAAAAATTAAAACAATTATATATCATTCTAACGCAGCCAAAGAATTAATAGGAGGTTCAAAAACTGGATGTAGGTCCATTTATTGCTTCTTGACGAGTTCAGTAATAAACGTTTGAACATAAATCATAATGGCATCTTTTTACTTACATTCATAAGTGAGTAATAACACATGTACTACATGTGTTCATAAAAGTAAATAAAATTGTAATCATCTTTTTTTATTATAATATAAAAAACAACTGCATAGTAACCGATATTATATTTGCACCAACATTTAGCTGTTAACACCGGAAAGAGCCAGTTCAGATAAGTTATGGGGTTGTCCAGGATAGGTAGACCATAATTTACAGGCAAAAGTACGATCGTGATGGAAGATGATGGAAAGTGTGTGGTGCAATCAGGGTAATTGAGTGGGGGTAGGTGTTGGTTGAAATATAATGTGGCAGTATACATATAACTTATAAACTATGGAAAATATTTAGTACTGTAGGCCTTTAGCATGATAATAGATTTACACACAAAAAGAAAAAAACAAAAACCCATTTAAACCTGGACGTTTTAGTTTAACTTTAGTTAACCAAAGTTTTAAGATGTTTTTGTTGAAGAACTTCATCTAGATCAGTAGTCTTGTTTGGGTTGAAAAGAATATTCAGTAATAAAATAGACCTATTGTTAAATTTTTGTAATATACCTACAAAACATAACTTACTGCTCTGTATGCAATGAAACAAAAAACCTTCAACATTTATAAAATGCAATCTATGAATGAAAAATTATAAACTGCATAAGTGAAAAATTCAATCAAATGAATTAATAACCTAGTGGTTCTGTAAAGAAAAATTTACATGCTTACAAAAGCGTCTATAGCAGTCTAAAAATAGAATAGGTCTAGTCAGGTTAGTTTAACAATAACACGTAATTGTATCACGATTACAGTATATTGCAAACCTATCTTTTCCAACATAGGTTTATAGTTATGCTTTATCTAAACTCAATGAAGTTGTACGTAATAACTTAAGCCATCTTCTTAATTTAAACGTAGCAGATCAGCCTTGGGTCCTTTTCGATAGGCTAGAGTAAAATAATTTGTCTAAAATCCTATAGTTTTAATTACGCTGCAATAATATTTTTGTTTATAGGAGGAAAATATTTGAGCTTGTTTCTTGTAACTCAATCATCAGACATCAGTTTCAAGCCAAAAAATGGAAGGGAATATAAAGGTAAGAAGTTAGTGTAACAGTTATTCTATTTTGTTAATGCTGTTGACCTAACAATGACACATAAATAATAATTTTACAATAAGATTTAATTTGTAATGCTCCAAACTGTACATCAGAAAATATATTTTGTTTGTATAAAATACATATCAATATTTATTTTTAGAGCCTTTATATTGAATGAAAACTGTACTATGGCATTTTACTTTAAAAAATTACTATGAGTTATCTAATATTTCAATATATTTTCAAAATGGTATACAAATGTGATGTATGAATCATTTAAATGTGAATTATTTACGTATTTAGATAATTTTCTACTGTAAAATTTGTGTGTAACCATTTCCTAATTTTATTTCCAAACATATAAACATTCTCTATCTTTCTTAATTCTGCAGGTATCATATTGAATAAATATGGTGCTAAATAGTTAAAAGATTTTTTATAAAATGTGCTTACCGGTCTTGGAACATAAATAGCTTCATTTTTTCTTAATTTTTATCTATAAACATTACTTCCACTGCTGCCTTTGCTTCTGATAAAAAATATTTTCAACACCTTATACACATATAAATGTCTAAGTGGAAGAATTCTGAAAGAGGAGAACAGTGGAAAGGATGGTTCACGTCTAGGTTTTTTTGCTATCAGTCTCACATACTGTTTTTGTATTGTAATGAGTGATTTTAAGTTTGAATAGTACGTTCCACCCCAGCATACGTTTCCATACTCCAACCTACTGTGAACTAAAGAATGATACAAGGTTCTCAGAACACTACTATTACACATGTTTTTAAGGAAGTAAAATATTCTAATTATGTTATTTAATTTTGTCCTCAGCTCATTTAAATGTTGCTTCCAGTTAATATTACTATCCAAAGTAACCCCTAAATATTTTATAAAATTTTCTTGAAAAATGTCATTACATTTTGTTTGGCAATAATCATTTTTACAAACGCACTTATAAATAATTTTGTTTTCAAATAGTGCTTCCCCTCTAAGACTAAAATTAATGAACTTTGTTTTATTTGTACTTAATATCATATTGTTTTTGGTGAACCACCATTGAATTGCCTGAAGATCAAGATTCATGTTATGTTCTATTTCCGTTAATGAATTTCCATGATAGCATAATGCAGTATCATCCGCGAACGATGTTATCTTTCCGTACAGCCTCGCGTTACATAAATCATTGATATAGACTAGAAATAAGACTGCACCGAGCACAGATCCCTGTGGTACACCATACTTCATTTCAACTGAATCACTCAATACCCCATTAATTTTTACACACTGTCTTCTGCCCCTCAAGTAACTATCAAACCATCTCAAGACTACTCCTCTCACTCCAGCATTATGTAATTTTTCTAATAAAATGTCATGGTCATCCGTATCAAAAGCCTTTGTTATGTCCAAAAAAAGTCCACTCACTTTATATCCATCATTAATTCCATTAGTTACTTTACTATTAAATTCAACAAGAGCCTGTTCTGTGTTTAGTCCTATTCTGAAACCATATTGATTTTTGCTAAAAAAACCTTTATTTTCAAAAAAATTTAATAATTTTTGTTTCATTACCTTTTCAAAAATCTTTGAGAAAGATGATAACAGACTAATTGGCCTATAATTATTGCATTCCATTGTTGATCCCTTTTTATGAATTGGAACAAAAACAGCAAACTTCATTTTTTCTGGGAATATACCTGATTCGAAACTTTTATTAATAATATGAAGTAAAACATTACTAATTTTATTATATATTTGTTTTATTATCTTGGAACTTATACCATCAATACCAGATGATGTTTTATTTTTTAATGATTCTACAGCTTTAGATAAATCATCAAGAGTAGCTGGTCTCAAAAATTTATTTATATCACTAATAAGTTTAATAGCTATTATGTTAGGGCCGGAGAAGGTCTGGCTAGTTGTCTTCTGTGGTTGCCGTCCCTATAGTTGATAACAAGCTGTTCAGGGCTCTGGCGCTATTTCACCTGGTCCCCATCACGAAGCAGCAGCTGGAGGACTGTGTCAGCGAGCTAAGAGGAGGCTCTGCCCCAGGGATCAATAGAATAACCGCAGATATAGTTCAAGATAATTTAGAATATCTAAGGCACCCTCTATTAGATGTAGTGAACTCCAGTCTAGAACAAGTTACCTTTCCAGAAGGTAAATAACTAAAACAATTTAAATCTAAATTGTAATACTCTTGATAAAGAATTCCTCTACTAGCACAAATCCAGACATGTTTTGGGTTGTGATTTCTATAATTATTTAGTTGATCTAATCTTAATATCTACATACTTTGAGGCCCAAACAAATGGGACTGCATCAGCAAATACATAGGATTATGTTCCTTATGAATACATAGACAATAACATGAAGACATGTTAGCCTGTGTAGCTGGTCAATGAATCAATTAATTACATCTAATATTAAAAAACAATGTTAATTTGTTAAAGTACGTTAATTTATCTTTGTTGCACCTTTAGTATAAACTTTTTATTTTGTTGTTATCTATTTAGTAAACTTTACCAAAGGGTAAAAACAAAGCATAATTCTTGTTTCAGTCATGATTACTCTAATTTTCTAATGTTTTTTAACATAGAGTATAAATAATTAAAAAAATAAGTAAAGCTATGAAAATGAGTTTTGTTTTTAATGTGTTTTATTATTTACTTAGCTACCTGCAGAGTATGATGGCCAACACATTATCAAGGTGGTTGTTAAACGCCTGGAAGATGATTGGGGTGAAATTCCGGAATATATGTCAACTATCAAAGTAGAGGTGAGTTCCTACAAGCAACTAATATATCAAACTACCGTACTACAGACATATATATTTGTGCGTGTGTGTGTTTCTTATTGTACGTATAGGTCAATGCAATATCATGTCAAATAATTATTGGTAAAACACTTAATAATCATTTGACAAGTACATTAAGACAAGCAGTACAGTATTATTGTTACACAGCATTTGTAAACCATTGTCAAATCATTGATTAAAAATGATTCACCACCATGCTGACCTAGGTACAAAATGTTATGCATGCTAGACAGACTGTTAGGGTACTAACAGTTCTTATAATAGTGATAAAATAGATAGGATGGAGCAGGCAGGGACTGGAGAGGGCGACACCACAGAAGGCTGTGGCACTCAGACATCAAACTAGCTTATACCGATGGGCGTTCAATTCAATATTTCAATATAATATTCATAAGTATAATCGCGACAAAATTTGTTGTTCTTTCAAGTAATATTTAATACAACAAATTTATATCAATCGGTAAGAATTATACATGTTAATTTTTTATCAAGCATTTTAATTTATTGATTATTCTTTATTTCGGTGTGCCTTTGAAAATGTAAAGTGTGTGGGTGCACACCTCATAGCTCTGTCCACCATCTAAAGGTACTTATTACTTAGGGAATTTGCACATATTTTGTTTTGGAGAGATCTCTCTAGGTCTTTCTAGATGTATCGGCCTCGATTTTAGCATGTTTCATAAGTTTTAAACAACTTTAAAATAGATATGTGCTGTTCATTACTTTTATAGCACTGTTAGCACACACATTCTAGACACGACTTTAAAATAAGCAAGGCTGTTCACTTTTTTACAGACCCTGGGGTGGATAACTAATATGAGCTCTGAGATAGAACTTTTTACTGGCCTCCTGTTTCTAGGCTGTATGGGGACTTTCTAAAAACTTAGTTGAAATAAATAATAAAGTATTTTTGAATTATTTTAGGACAATTTAAAGATGTACATCCTATACTGTCCTAGATTTTAACTTTTAGGATTACCTTTTATACCTTTACAGATATTGTGAGCTTAATTCTATGTTGGTGAACTACCTAAATTGAACCAAAATAACTGACCTGATGATGAACATTTAGTCTCTGTTTTTGTACTATAATTGTTAGTAGATTAATCAACAATATTAAAAATAGGAAACTCATGAAAAAGTAAGATAAACACTCTAGTTTAGAATGTACATTTATTTAGCAGCTTTCTAAATATTCTTAAATTTTTGTTGTCAATGAAATTGATCAGCAATTTATTGATGTAAGATTTATGTTTATTTAGATACCTCCTAATCGTGATGACAAAAAAATTTTAAAAGTTCTTGTTAAACGCTTGGAAGAGGACTGGAGTGACCTTTCTCATTGTGCATCAACAATAAAAGAAGAGGTGAGTTTTTATGAGATTTTTTTACTGTAGACTTCTCCTAGTTCAGCCAACTTAATACTAGATCTTTGCCTATACTGTTTTGAATATGCACAGTTCTCACTTTCCCCAAAACCAAACTATGTGAAATATGATTTACATATTCAATTGGAGGCATTAATACACATATTATTATTTTGAATTTGAATATACCTTCAGATTTTTTTAATGTCTGCCCAAAAGCCAAAAAGATCTTGACTCTCGTACCGGCATATGCGGTTTACCCCCCTTAATATGTAGTGTTACTGTTAATCATTTATTATAGTGAGAGTTTTTACATCACGCAAATAATTCTAACGCCACAAGACGCTACATGAGTGCAGATTGCAGTGGTATACAACACACTGTTGAAGGAGTAACATATGATTGAATAGGAAGACATCAAGATACAACCCCTCATATTCGATTTTTGTAAACAGAGAATCAGTGTTTTTCCGCATTCTGCAGTATAATAATTATTATATTATATTATAAGTATTATATTATCATAAGTATTTATACTATCAAAATATGTGTTATATGGTGTTAATATTTTACATATTAAAAATAAAAAATATGTATAAAAATATCTCAACAAATTAACTTATACCAGACCTTCCCGCCCACCCATACACGTACAGAGGTAATGAAATACACCTACAGAGGCAATGACCCACCCATACACGTAAAGAGGTAATGACTAGTTAGTGATTAGCACATAGTGATGAGTTATTTATAATGAAACTTAAGTGTAGGCTAATAAAATAATTCAATTCAAGGGTTACGTTACGTTTTTGTTTATTTATAACTATTCATTGTAAGTTCACACCTATAGACACCAAGATAAACATACAACAAATTTATTTACTTTGTAGAGCATGTTTTTATCTAAGTTTTAGTGTATTTTACAACTCTGTAGTGTTTATACAACGTTTCTTATAATTTTTTTTATTACAACTGTTTCCATAATAACAAATTTTCATTGTTGTGTAGAGTATGCAGTTTTTGGAGTACAGTATGTTTATTTATGTAGGTATCATCCATTATATGTAAATTGCCTAAAACTACATAAAATTTAGAATTGGCTATCTTCAATATTTTGTTTTATTATTACATCATTATTTGTAGGCTATCCCCCACTCATTTTGATTTTTTAAAGTAATTTTTTTTCTCTATTCAAGTTACCGGGAAATAAGTATAGAATTGTTTTGATACATTTTATGTATATTATATAATAGCATAGTCTTTTGTGATCACAATTATACCAAACATTAGTAGGTTTACACTATAATTATTATTTTTTTTTAATTTAAGAAAGTAGTCTGAAAATCTACTGAAAATTGTCTGCCGGTTTGGAAAAAAATAACTGCCGGCTCGAGGGTTAAAAACTTTTTAAAATGTAATACACGCTTAAGTGGGTATGGTATGAAGTGCAACTTTTATGTGGATTTAGAAAAGTAACAAGTACATATGGGTCACGTGATATGATCCTCATCTGATACTTAATTAGTTAAAATGCAGGTCTATATACATTCAAGGCCAACCCTCATTTCTTTATTGTTACATTCCTTGTAAGTAAGAAGTTATTTTTCTCATACAACTTTTAACAAAAGCTTAAAGTTGTTTTAACGCCTTTTTCACTTGATTATTAAACTTTTTCACTACCAGAACTTTTCATAACAAAATCTAACACCAGAAACAACTTAAATTGACTACTAATGGAACAAGAAACAAACTTGCCACTATGAAGCAAAATAAAGCCGACATCAGTTAGCTGAGCTATATTTAAAATGTTTTACTGTGTAAGAAGAGGTTTTTCAGTTTTGTGTATTACACATTTATTTGTCAAAATCATCCTTGTGAGTGACTGGCTTATTCTTTTCTGTTGATCAGATTTGTCACAATTACCATTATTGTCTTCAGTTAATTTTGCAGTCCTTTATAACCCGAGAGACTGCTCTTAGAGAAACTCCAGTTGCAGCATCTGTCCTCTCATGTGTTTTACCAAAGGTTTGGAAACACTTATCTGCTTCTGATTTCATAAATCTGTAACGTTTTCTTATTATTCCATTATGACTATGAAGCTTCCCTACCCCATATTTAATCTCAGAACTTTTCATAACAAAATCTAACACTAGAAACAACTTTATTGACTACTAATGGAACAAGAAACAAACGTGCGACTATGAAGCAAAATAAAGGCGACACCAGTTAGCTGAGTTTAATGAAAAGAAGAGTCAGCGCATATGAGCCTGAAAGTCAGAGGCTTTTAAAGTTTCACTTACGTTCTTTCACTTCTCACCTTGCCTAATGCATTAGGGCAAAGGTAAATTCCTCACTCTTGCAGTTAAGTGTACCTCCGGATTTGAATTTTTGTTTCCTAATAACCATACTACATGGCCAAATATTTTGGGATAAGTTTTAATGCTTCAAAACATATTTGACTGGGACATCACGTTAAAGGTTTACTACAAATGGGTCCTATCCTACCTTTAGCATTGTAAGGTCAGGATATTTTGACCCCACTGGTTTTCAAAATGGCTGAATAGTTTGGAAATAAACCCTTAAGTGTTTTAATGATACTTGAGTTGAGGGCTAATCAGATTATAAGCTTGTTGAATGTAAGCATTACCTACATCTCAATTAAGCGAAAAACCTAATATTAAGAATTTAATATTTACGAAACGTTTTTAATATTAATTTACGTTTTTTATTTGTTCTTAAGTTAAAGGTTCTTTAATATTGAATACAATAAAATTTCGTTTGGTATGCTTATTACATTTTGTTTAGGTTTTTACAAAAAAATCTGTCATTTTCTGTTTCTGTTTACAAAAAAATGCTGTTTCTGTTTCTTCGTGTTAAACATATCTTCTTTATTACTAATTGAAGTTTCTTTAATAACAGTTTTTTACAAATAGATGCATCGTCTTGTTCTTCAAGATATTGTATAAGCCCATCAATGTGCTTTAGTGCTGTCTGATAACTCAAATGCTTTTGCACCTTATTTTCTACTTTATTAACCTCCCATTCCTCTGACTGGATACCTTATGCTTGTTCTATGATTTGTTCGTCTGTTAAAGTTTAAAGTCTGGATCATTAGCTTCACAGTTGATCCACTCAGCAATGTTATTCTCATCCACATAAACAACTCCATCCACAGATATAGCTAAAGTGCTTAGGGTGACATCATCATCATCTTCTTGGCAATATGATAAAATCTTCTGCCAGGACTTTACTGGCGTACACTGTTTAACAGACTCACATGCATTGTTAATATCATAAATGCAATCTAAAACAGTGTGCCTTTGAAGAAGTTCTTCAGGTCATCACTTTCAATTCTTTTTTCAGTAAATTACCTCTGTGTTTTTGTCATAGAAGCGATCACTCCCCGGCCCATGGGTTATAGTACTAGACTGGAAGGTTTTTAGTCCTTGTTCCTTTGAAATATCTCGGCTTTTTGGACTTTCCTATCACTACCAATTTTAATTTGTGTTATCTTGATGCATTACTACAAAACCTAATTGTTTTCCGTTCTTTAATGAACTTATGCAGCCTGCTTCTTGGTTTCAAAAGCCAATGTTTGTGTTGATAAACACTTATATAATAAGCTTGACTCCTGAGCATTGTAAACCTGTCTATAAGTCAACCCCTTTTATTTAATAAACTCTTCAAGCGCAGATTGGACATGTTTTGCTGATTGTTCATTGCCATGAAGTCCGATTTCTCTTAATCCATGATGTTTTAATCTAGTCAGCCAACCTGACGACACATAAAAATTTCCTACTAAATTAAGCATTTCAAAAAACTCTTTTGCCTTCTCAGCAATTATAGGCCCTGTAATAGGAGTACCCTAACTTCTAATTTGATCTACCCACTGTGAAAGAGCTGAATCAAGTTGTTCATATATGCTAGTTTTCAATATCTTACTTTTATTCATCAATGACATGTTATCTGAACATGATGCAAAATTCAATAACTTGTCTTTGGCTTCATTATGTCCCTTCGGTAATTTCACCTATCCCATCATGTAGACTTATCTGTTTCTTTAAACAACCATTTTGTACTTCTTTTATTAGTGCTATTTTGTCTTGAATCGATAACACCACTTTCTTCCTCTTATCTGCCATGTGTGAAAAATTGTTAAACTTTAAAACTACACAATACTTAAATTCGCTCTATTAATTTATAATAGAGTAAAAGTGTTAAGGAAACCAGACTTCGAGAATAAGGTAGCAGTGGTGGACAAGCGAGTACTGGGATAGTTGTTGACCCAGCATGACTCATTCCACTCCAATAACCTTAAACTCTCCATTAGTTATTGGCGCGTCCAAGATCAGTCACGCATATGTGTATAGAACACAATACGTAGGCCTATGTAATATTGCAGTAATTTTTAATAAGCTACATTAGTAGAACACAAATTGATATTTTAACTCAATGCTTTTGGTTTTAAAATATAAGGATTTAATTTAGGGTATATATTTATATTTTTTAAACTAACAACTTTTTTACTCCTGATAATCTGCAAATCTGATAAACTGCCCGTGGGTGATGGGGAGTTAACTTTACTGATATATTTTTGTCCTTATCAGTAGTGGTCTATAAAATTACTATCTAAGTAATAAGTAGGGATGGGTCAGTCCCAAAAGTCGGTTCTATCGGTTCTTGACAAAAGAACCGGATCCGAGAACCGATGGGAAAATCTCAGTTCTGCAGTTCCGGTTCCAGAAAAACATAAATGAGGAGATAGCTTTCATATCAGAAATGTTTCAGTTCAGAAGTGCTGATAAACAGAACAATCAAATGACAATATCCAACTGTCCACAAAATAAACAATATATCTTTGTCAGAAAATAGCTGCCCATAGAAGGGCACTTCTTTATCAGTATGTGACTTGGACACGAGATAAACAAAATATCTAAGTCAGAAAATATTCATCCATAGTCTGACCACTTTCTTATCAGCAAGTGAAAAGAGACAGATAACATTAATGAATAGGAATTCACATGCAAAGGCAATGAATTAAAGCCATCCAGTTTTTGTTCAAGATTCCAGAGTCCAGTCTTCCTTTCAGCCTGAGCTCCATACTTGTTTATCTGGACCCTTTCTTATCACTTGCTGCCTGATAAAAAAAAATCCCTTGTGGAAACATCCCATTCTGTTTACAACTCATATAACATTATGACATTAATTATGCTTCTAATGTTATTGTGTATTTTGAAAAATAAAAGGCTTTTATAATCAACTTAAGATATTAGTTTATTTATTTAGCATTATTTTTGTTTTTAATAATGGAAAAAAATGCATAAAAACCCTAGATTGGATTGAAGAATAAATGTTAAGATTAATATTGTGTCAAAACTAAACTAATTGAGTTTTAGCATTTTTATTTTAAAATAAATGAATTTATTTTAATTATTTTTTTATCTTTTTACAAAGTCTTGAAGTATTAATTTTTTTAATTGCATTGACTACATTTTACTGACCCAAAATAGTTTATTATTTCTTAAATTTAAAACAAAATGTTTACAGTATTTTCTAAAAACATTTGTGGTATTATTGGCTGTATAGTTTTTTATGAATGTGAGTATCATTTATATTTTCTTAATTCAGTAGTATGACTAATTGAGAAAAGAACTAATAATTAATAAAAATATTTTTTTTCCATTGACTTTATAGTTAGTAACAATATATTTTTTAAAATTAATTATATTTGTTTTTGCTGTTTATTTTTTACATACTACAATTATATCAACCTCTTAAATTTAGTTGTGGTAATTTTAATCACTTGTTGTGATTTGTTTTTTAATGAATTGTATTACTAAATCAGACCTAAAATGGCAGTTTATTTTTTTAATTTTCTCTAGGCTTATAAGTTTTGTAATTTCCTCAAGGTAAATTTCAATTGCATGTTAATCTGAGCATTATATTCCATTTAGCTAAATTCTATACTTTTTTAAATTTAAATTAAATACTTTTTGTGCGAAAAATTAAACAAGCATACCCTGATAATAAATAAAATGTTACCAATTATCTAGTTATTGGAAATATTGTATGCCATTTTATAGATTTTAAGGGTGTATTATACTTCATATTGGAGAAATTGCCAAAATACTATGCACTGTTTTTTACCGACTGATTCCACATAATTTGTTGATTCACTGGCGCAAAGGTATTAGAAAAATGTTGTGAGATATTCTCAAAACTTACTCATAACCGGGAACTGAGAACTGATTTCAGTTTTTTACTGAACCAAAACAGAAAGAAAAAAAAATGGAACCGACCCATCACTAGTATCGAGCAATGCTTTAAATTTTTTCAGCTGTTTAACACGTACTAGATCTGTTGCCTTGACCTGTAGTGAAAGCACAAAGGTGTAGTGTACTAAATACTTCTCTAAGGATATCCTTTTAAGAAAGGGATGCTCATCAAGACAATGTTCAGATATTTTTTTCTTAGCATTACATTCTCATAAATATCCATTATTATAGAATGGTTTTATTTCTGGTAATGGAACATGTGCCAAATTTACGAGTTTTAGAGTGGAATCTTTTTTTAATTTTTTTCTAAGGCATATGTTTTAGTTTCCAAGTGTTTTCTTCACTAACCCTTGAGGTGGCAGTTACTTTTTCTTGTAATGGCAGGTTAATTTTGGATAATTTGCACATGTTTATTATAAAATTCATAAACAATAATTATTTACTAGAAACCTACTTATATTGGAATGAATATGTTCACAAATGAATGGGCTATCATATAATATACAAAACATAACCTAATGTTTTTTTTCGTGGTATATAACATTTACAAATTTATTGTTATAAATCATAGAATGGGGGGTTACCCCTTGGGAACAATTTAGTGATAATAAAATGATAAATTTGAGATAGGCAAAATATTCTAAATTTCACAGAGTTTCAGGAAATGTATACATTACACATCATATAGGCAAAAATAAATTTATTGTAAATTTATAAATGCAAATACAGTAGAAACCCTATTTTCCGTCAGTGGTCGGGACCGCGACCGTGACGGATTATAGAGAATTCACCCACTCACACTAATATCGCTGGAAACTTATTATTAGTGCTTACGCACGTTAAATTTTAATGCCGTATAGTACATATTGATTACCGAAATGAGAATGAACAGGTTAGAAAAAAGACATGTTACAGAATGTATGTACTGAAGGTCACAATTACGCTTTTATTAGAGTAGGCCTAGTTGTAATGTAAAACATAAGCTTGTACATTATGTAATGAGCACAAAAATTAATTATCAACATTCTTAAAATCAAACTGCAGTACAGTGTAATATATTAAAGCTCAGTTCCCACGGCCAGTGTTTTCGCAGATATCAGGCGACCCAATGTTGGTACATGGATAGCGTGTCACCTGTGTATCATCAGACATGACTGTTCCAACGGTCTGTGACCTGTGTAGGCGTCTCGGCTTAAAACTTCATCTTAGACAACGTGTCTTTGTAGTGCCGCCTCTTTCCCCACGTTGTACGGGATCTGTTCAGGCAGCCCCGGACGGCCTGTTCGTACGTCAGGTGAGCTATTCCAGCGACCTATTATCTGGTAGACAGCAGACGTGGCTTTATGGATGACAGGCCGTTGGAACTAGGCTTATGAGGGCGAAATTGTCTGGACAACTATCCAGTGTCCTATGTCTAATCCATCCAGTGTCCAAACTATGTCTGGAGGGCGAAATTGTCATCTTCCAGACGAATAAGTCATACAGCAACTGTCATATTGTGGCGCGACGAACCCAGACACTGACGGATAACAGAACCTGGCGGAAAATAGGGTGACGGACAATCAGGTTTTCACTGTAATACAAATGACTAAAAACTGGTTATCAGTGAAACTGGTTATTGAATGCCTACATCCACAGATACATTATATTTAAGAATGTTTTAAACATTTTGTATAAACATTTAGAGTTCATCTATATACCAAAATTTTTCTTAAAACATGCTCTATCAAATAAATATATACCAAATAAATACCGTTATCACTCTCATAATCATTTTGAGGCTCATAATCATCACTGCTCCCCAAAGAAAGATGTAACAATCCCTCAACATCACAAGGATCATCATCTGATGACATTTTATCTTGTAGCAAGTCCCATACATCCCCAAATCTATCAAGCTGGCTATTAGACATCTAAAATAATAAATAATAAGATTACTTAACTATTTATAATCATAAAAACAAACAAAATAAGAACCTAGTTACACTACTTAAACATAGCCTATGTAGGCCTAGTATATTTCACTTTATATTATTATAAATATCACTAAACATCACTCAATTTACTCCCTATTACATACTTATCAACAAATGAACACTCTAAAACACATATTTGCATAATAAACATACGTAATTTACTGTGAAACAAGGTAAATTGAGTCGATATACGGGGCAACATGGCAAATGTAGAATTATTCTGCTTGGTTTTGTTGACATTTCAATTAGTCGAATACAATATTTAAAATGAAAAATCTATATCATATTACATATCGCAGTAACCAATTATTATTGTAGATTCCATCAATATCAAAATCTTTTTCATATTTTGTCAGATGCGTTATATAATAACAAGTGTTTGCGGACGTGTGCCAATGATGGAAAACAGCGCTTTGCCACTATAGAAACACAATCTTACGATGGATAACCGCGCTTTACCAACACAAGAGTTAAGATTATCAGTGAAGAATAGTTGCAGATAATCTAGTTCTTTTCTCATATCTCTTGCGAATATTTTCCTAAACTGACCATAATACTTATGTATTTTTTAACTGACGATTTATTATTTACTCCTAAATTACCCTCACAATGTTTTTGACTGGTTTGTTACAAAAAACACTGTTGTAACAAAGATTTGCTTTACTTGACATTAACTCAAACCAGTTTTGACTCCTAATAGTCTAGCTGATCATTTTAGATTTTTTCTACATTCAACTTCTTTCAAAATTCACCTGGAAACTAAAAATATCTGGGATGCTACTTTGTCTTCATAAATATATAACCAATAGTAAATTCTAGCCTGGGAGTACTTTAAGTGGGGACTTTATTATATGTGAGCACTTGCTATAACATATAACATTTAAAAATTAACAGTTGTAACTGTTAGTTTATCTTTTTTATTACTAAAGTTGTGGCAACTTTAGTATAAATGTTTTAGTTTTATTTTTGGTTAAGTAAACACAAAATTAGCATTTAGTACTGCCAAAATACTATCACTGATCTATTAAAAGTTTAAGCAAGAAAACTTAGAGATGTAAAATTGAGTTTTTTATTCATGTAATATTTGTGTCTAATTAGACACCTCTTAAGTATGAAGACAAAAGCATTTTAAATGTGGCTGTTAAACATTTGGAAGAGGACCAGTGTTACCTTTCTGAACATAAGTCAATTGTGAAGGAACAGGTGAGTTGTTATAACATACTAACGTAGTATACTCCTTTAGTTTGGCTAAATCTGGATTAGAGATACCAAAGTGATCGGAGGTAGTCTAAAAAATATCTATACATATCCTCTTCCGTTCCGGTTATTCCTGGGTCTGGATGTTGAATAGGCCTCTCCATCTTGCCCTGTCTCCCCACAGTTCTCTCCTCCACCCTTTGCCAACTCACTCCTTCCCTCTCCACATTCCTCCCTGTAAATCCACCTTCTTCTAAAGTTTTCCTATGAGTCTTTTCCCCTCAACCATCAGTGACTCCATCTTCTCAGGAATTCTCTCCTTTTGCATTCATCTCAAGTTCTCTCTCTCTCTCTCTCTCTCTCTCTCTCTCTCTCTCTCTCTCTCTCTCTCTCTCTCTCTCTCTCTCTCTCTCTCGCACGCACGCACGCATTCATTTTAAACACTTAACTGTCCTAATACTTTATTTCTATGGCAACTAAATGATAATATTCACTTTCACAACACTACTTATAACGCACTGTTTGTTTACAAATTGTAACAATGTTTAGTTACATTGATTTTATAAAAATTAAAATATTATAAAAAGTACTTACAATATAAAATTAATTCAAACTATAAAATTGCAATCAAAATTTTGCAGTTTTTCATAAAAATCTAAAATCTTAGCCCCTCAAATGAAAAAAATAGATTTTTCCCATTAGAAATAAAATAACCAATATTTTTACAACAAGATCTTTTCCTGTCGAGTCGGATCGACATGTTTTCTGCAATTTACAGGTTTTGGTGACATTATGTTTGCTTCCTCCCTGAAGCTTCATGATTGGTTCTCGTCACTTTTGTTCGAGGAATTTTGTGTGTAGTGGGGGAGTTATGTAAATACTTTGAGGAACGGTCTTTTCTGGCTGTATCGCCGCCGTCTTTGTATTAAGTTGGCTGCTTTTTTTAACCCTTCTTCCGCTACGTTCCAGAGTTCGACAATTTTCCCTTGGGAAGCTTTGAGAAGTTGTTGTGCGCACAGTAAGATTGCTGTTTGATTGTGCCCTACGTTGATGAGTTGGGCGGCACCTGTTTTATTGTGCGCTACGTTGATGTGTCGGGCGGCGCCTTTGGTTTAAATTGACTTTTCTCTGGAAGCAACATAAGTTTGACTTTTTTTTTAGGTTGTATACTCTTGTTGTTAGCTTTGTGCCTGGCCCGTTTAGCTGTTCACACCAAAACCCAGTAAATGTTTTTTAGTATTTTTTTTTAGTGCTGCTCTTCCAGTGACATTTTAGGTAATTTTTTCAGAAGTCAGAGTTTGCTAATACAAAAAAAGAGATATTCTAAACATCAAAATAACTATTAGTTATTTTGTTGTTTTGCTGTTTCCTGAAGCAGAATCATTTAAAGAAAAATACGTAAAGAATTCATAGAAAAGAATTTAATCTGAATATTAAGAAATGAAATTATTAAGTTTAATTTTGGTTTATTCCATTTTTTTGGAAAAGTTTTTAAGTTTGATTTTTAATTTTAAATAAAATATTTTGAGAACAAATTTATATTTTAATTTTGTTGAAGAGTTTTATTTTATTTCCAATCAAATTTTACTCAAGAAAGATTTTGAAAATATATTATTTTATAAGATTAGTCTGGACCCTTTCCAATAATCCTTATATTTTTTCCTGATCATTTTTTTTTCTAACACCTGCTGCAAAGGAGCTGATACCATGATTGAGTTTCGTAAGCAAACAAACAGAAGACAGCTCCACCTCAATTTGGGAATTTCTATCAATGAAAGTTTAACTCAAAATTAGCTTCTAGTCACAATCCAACAATCACCATGCTGAATGCTATTATGTAGATGCTTAGGAGTATAAATGAAGAACTATAAAAACTGAATTTTCATTTATTGATTTAATATTTATGTTTACTTAGGGACCCCCAGATGATGATGACAAAAAATTTTAAAGGTGGCTGTTAAACACTTGGAAGAGGACTGTGGTGACTTTTCTGAGTGTGCGTCATCTATGAAGGAAGAGGTGAGTTGTTTATTACATATTAACCCTTATCACGCTGTAAGCGCATATATTGACTTTGCTCTAAACGCCGTAAGCGAATATATGCGTAATAATTACAAAATAATATTTTTGTAATAATGTTTCTAATTTAATCCGGTAGTGCGTTTGGGTTATGGGCAGTGACTCATGAGAGACACATTATGTGACTCGCGACCTTTTGTTGGTCTGTCAATCACTTTGAGACTGGTTTTTGTCTAGCAGTGTAGATTTCCACTGCACTCCCTACGCCACAAGCGCATATACACGCAGCAACTGTCGAGCCGAGTGGTTGTCATTTTCCGCCGCCTCACCTCTTTGAAACTGTGTATTTAGTTGTTTTTATCATTACTTTAGTTTAATATATGTTAGTAATTTATAAGTTTTAAGTGTCAATATGAATAATACGGCCGATTTTTATTTGTGGAAAGTACTAAACTAAATGCATTGTATTCAAGTGCTATATGTTTTTACTAATTTTTTACTATATCTGTTATTAGCAGACTCTGTCTATCAGTTTATGTACAAGTAAATATACTAAATAATACATATTTTATTAATAGTAATAATACTTTGTATTGAATCATACTGTATAAGTGATCTTTGCCTGAGGTGTACTTTCAAGTAAAAGTTTGCTTATTTACATGAAATTATTCTAATGGCCTTCTTTTGCATGACAATAATTTCCTGAATTCTGCTACAATTGCCCCAAAGTATTAAACCATACCTTAGCACCGACTAGAAAAAGGCAAAATATGCAGTCCCAATATAATATGGCTGCACACAATCAGTGAGGCGTCTAAGTAAAAACAATTCACGGGAAAGCTTAGCAGAAATAAAGTCAATATGGTAGCTCCAATTAAGATTACTGTCCAAGTGAACACCTAGAAAATTACAGTACTATCAAACTCTGAAACTGTAACTACATTATTTTTGGTGGATATAAGGCTAAAAATAATCTGTTGTGTCTTATTTTCATAGAGCAAAAAACCGTTTGATTTAAACCAATGGGATGCCTGTTGTGTGTTTCCTTCGAGATATTAATAAGTTCATCCAGGTTTGTATTTATACTAATAAAATTAGTATCGTCCGCATAAAATACAGTCTCAGTTGTCTCAACTGCACAAGGTAGGTCATTGGTTGAGACTAAAAATAAAAGAGGGCCCAAATCAGAGATTTTGAAAAATTTGTATTATTTTATAAGATTGGTCTGGACCTTTTCCAATAATCCTTATATTTTTCCCTGATTCTTTTTTTTCTAACACCTGCTGCAAAAGAGCTGATACCATGATGGTGTTTCGTAAGCAAACAAACAGAAAACAGCTCCACACCAATTTGAGAATTTCTATCAAAGAAAGTTTAACTCAAAATTAGCTTCTAGTCACAATCAAACAATCAACATGCTGAATGCTATTATGTAGATGCTTAGGAGTATAAATTTAGAACTATAAAAACTGAATTTTCATTTATTGATTTAATATTTATGTTTACTTAGGGACCTCCTGATGATGATGATGACAAAAACATTTTAAAGGTGGCTGTTAACCACTTGGAAGAGGACTGTGGGGACTTTTCTGAGCGTGCGTCATCTATGAAGGAAGAGGTGAGTTGTTTATTACATATTAACCCTTATCACGCTGTAAGCGCATATATTGACTTTGCTCTAAACGCCGTATGCGCATATACACGTAATAATTACAAAATAATATTTTTGTAATAATGTTTCTAATTTAATCCGGTAGTGCGTTTGGGTTATGGGCAGTGACTCATGAGAGACACATTATGTGACTCGCGACCTTTTGTTGGTCTGTCAATCACTTTGAGACTGGTTTTTGTCTAGCAGTGTACATTTCCACTGCACTCCCAACGCCACAAGCGCATATACACGCAGCAACTGTCGAGCCGAGTGGTTGTCATTTTCCGCCGCCTCACCTCTTTGAAACTGTGTATTTAGTTGTTTTTATCATTACCGGTACTTTAGTTTAATATATGTTAGTAATTTATAAGTTTTAAGTGTCAATATGAATAATACGGCCGATTTTTATTTGTGGAAAGTACTAAACTAAATGCATTGTATTCAAGTGCTATATGTTGTTACTAATTTTTCATTATATCTGTTATGTGCAGACTCTGTCTATCAGTTCATGTACAAGTAAATATACTAAATAACACATATATTATTAATAGTAATAATACTTTGTATTGATTCATACTGTATAAGTGATCTTTGCCTGAGGCGTACTTTCAAGTAAAAGTTTGCCTATTTACATGAAATTATTCTATTCTAATGGCCTTCTTTTGCATGACAAGAATTTCCTGAATTCTGCTACAATTGCCCCAAAGTATTAAACCATACCTTAGCACCAACTGGAAAAAGGCAAAATATGCAGTCCTAATATAATTTGGCTGCACACAATCAGTGAGGCGTCTAAGTAAAAACAATTCACGGGAAAGCTTAGCAGAAATAAAGTCAATATGGTAGCTCCAATTAAGATTACTGTCCAAGTGAACACCTAGAAAATTATAGTACTATCAAACTCTGAAACTGTAACTACACTATTTTTGGTGGATATAAGGCTAAAAATAATCTGTTGTGTCTTATTTTCATAGAGCAAAAAACCGTTTGATTTAAACCAATGGGATGCCTGTTGTGTGTTTCCTTCGAGATATTAATAAGTTTATCCAGGTTTGTATTTATACTAATAAAATTAGTATCGTCCGCATAAAATACAGTCTCAGTTGTCTCAACTGCACAAGGTAGGTCATTGGTTGAGACTAAAAATAAAAGAGGGCCCAAAACAGAGATTTTGAAAAATTTGTATTATTTTATAAGATTGGTCTGGACCTTTTCCAATAATCCTTATATTTTTCCCTGATTCTTTTTTTTCTAACACCTGCTGTAAAAGAGCTGATACCATGATGGTGTTTCGTAAGCAAACAAACAGAAAACAGCTCCACACCAATTTGAGAATTTCTATCAAAGAAAGTTTAACTCAAAATTAGCTTCTAGTCACAATCAAACAATCAACATGCTAAATGCTATTATGTAGATGCTTAGGAGTATACATTTAGAACTATAAAAACTGAATTTTCATTTATTGATTTAATATTTATGTTTACTTAGGGACCTCCTGATGATGATGACAAAAACATTTTAAAGGTGGCTGTTAACCACTTAGAAGAGGACTGTGGTGACTTTTCTGAGCGTGCGTCATCTATGAAGGAAGAGGTGAGTTGTTTATTACATATTAACCCTTATCACGCTGTAAGCGCATATATTGACTTTGCTCTAAACGCCGTATGCGCATATACACGTAATAATTACAAAATAATATTTTTGTAATAATGTTTCTAATTTAATCCGGTAGTGCGTTTGGGTTATGGGCAGTGACTCATGAGAGACACATTATGTGACTCGCGACCTTTTGTTGGTCTGTCAATCACTTTGAGACTGGTTTTTGTCTAGCAGTGTACATTTCCATTGCACTCCCAACGCCACAAGCGCATATACACGCAGCAACTGTCGAGCCGAGTGGTTGTCATTTTCCGCCGCCTCACCTCTTTGAAACTGTGTATTTAGTTGTTTTTATCATTACTTTAGTGTAATATATGTTAGTAATTTATTAGTTTTAAGTGTCAATATGAATAATACGGCCGATTTTTATTTGTGGAAAGTACTAAACTAAATGCATTGTATTCAAGTGCTATATGTTGTTACTAATTTTTCATTATATCTGTTATGTGCAGACTCTGTCTATCAGTTTATGTACAAGTAAATATACTAAATAATACATATTTTATTAATAGTAATAATACTTTGTATTGAATCATACTGTATAAGTGATCTTTGCCTGAGGTGTACTTTCAAGTAAAAGTTTGCTTATTTACATGAAATTATTCTAATGGCCTTCTTTTGCATGACAATAATTTCCTGAATTCTGCTACAATTGCCCCAAATTATTAAACCATACCTGAGCACCGACTAGAAAAAGGCAAAATATGCAGTCCCAATATAATCTGGCTGCACACAATCAGTGAGGCGTCTAAGTAAAAATAATTCATGGGAAAGCTTAGCAGAAATAAAGTCAATATGGGAGCTCCAATTAAGATTACTGTCCAAGTGAACACCTAGAAATTTTACAGTACTATCAAACTCTGAATCTGAAACTACATTATTTTTAGTAGATATAGGGCTAAAAATAATCTGTTGTGTTTTATTTTCATAGAGCAAAAACCGTTTGATTAAAACCAATGGGATGCCTGTTGTGTGTTTCCTTCGAGATATTAATAAGTTAATCCAGGTTTGTATTTATACTAATAAAATTAGTATCGTCCGCATAAAATACAGTCTCAGTTGTCTCAACTGAACAAAGTAGGTCATTGGTTGAGACTAAAAATAAAAGAGGGCCCAAATCAGAGATTTTGAAAAATTTGTATTATTTTATAAGATTGGTCTGGACCTTTTCCAATAATCTTATATTTTTCCCTTTGCTTTTTTTTCTAACACCTGCTGCAAAAGAGCTGATACCATGATGGTGTTTTGTAAGCAAACAAACAGAAGACAGCTCCACACCAATTTGAGAATTTCTATCAAAGAAAGTTTAACTCAAAATTAGCTTCTAGTCACAATCAAACAATCAACATGCTGAATGCTATTATGTAGATGCTTAGGAGTATAAATGTAGAACTATAAAAACTGAATTTTCATTTATTGATTCAATATTTATGTTTACTTAGGGACCTCCTGATGATGATGACAAAAACATTTTAAAGGTGGATGTTAAACACTTGGAAGAGGACTGTGGTGACTTTTCTAAGCATGCGTCATCTATGAAGGAAGAGGTGAGTTGTTTATTACATATTAACCCTTATCACGCTGTAAGCGCATATATTGACTTTGCTCTAAACGCCATAAGCGCATATATGCGTAATAATTACAAAATAATATTTTTGTAATAATGTTTCTAATTTAATCCGGTAGTGCGTTTGGGTTATGGGCAGTGACTCATGAGAGACACATTATGTGACTCGCGACTTTTTGTTGGTCTGTCAATCACTTTGAGACTGGTTTTTGTCTAGCAGTGTACATTTCCACTGCACTCCCAACGCCACAAGCGCATATACACGCAGCAACTGTCGAGCCGAGTGGTTGTCATTTTCCGCCGCCTCACCTCTTTGAAACTGTGTATTTAGTTGTTTTTATCATTACCGGTACTTTAGTTTAATATATGTTAGTAATTTATAAGTTTTAAGTGTCAATATGAATAATACGGCCGATTTTTATTTGTGGAAAGTACTAAACTAAATGCATTGTATTCAAGTGCTATATGTTGTTACTAATTTTTCATTATATCTGTTATGTGCAGACTCTGTCTATCAGTTTATGTACAAGTAAATATACTAAATAATACATATTTTATTAATAGTAATAATACTTTGTATTGAATCATACTGTATAAGTGATCTTTGCCTGAGGTGTACTTTCAAGTAAAAGTTTGCTTATTTACATGAAATTATTCTAATGGCCTTCTTTTGCATGACAATAATTTCCTGAATTCTGCTACAATTGCCCCAAATTATTAAACCATACCTGAGCACCGACTAGAAAAAGGCAAAATATGCAGTCCCAATATAATCTGGCTGCACACAATCAGTGAGGCGTCTAAGTAAAAATAATTCACGGGAAAGCTTAGCAGAAATAAAGTCAATATGGGAGCTCCAATTAAGATTACTGTCCAAGTGAACACCTAGAAATTTTACAGTACTATCAAACTCTGAATCTGAAACTACATTATTTTTAGTGGATATAGGGCTAAAAATAATCTGTTGTGTCTTATTTTCATAGAGCAAAAACCATTTGATTTAAACCAATGGGATGCCTGTTGTGTGTTTCCTTCGAGATATTAATAAGTTCATCCAGGTTTGTATTTATACTAATAAAATTAGTATCGTCCGCATAAAATACAGTCTCAGTTGTCTCAACTGCACAAGGTAGGTCATTGATTGAGACTAAAAATAAAAGAGGGCCCAAAACAGAGATTTTGAAAAATTTGTATTATTTTATAAGATTGGTCTGGACCTTTTCCAATAATCCTTATATTTTTCCCTGATCCTTTTTTTTTCTAACACCTGCTGCAAAAGAGCTGATACCATGATGGTGTTTCGTAAGCAAACAAACAGAAGACAGCTTCACACCAATTTGAGAATTTCTATCAAAGAAAGTTTAACTCAAAATTAGCTTCTAGTCACAATCAAACAATCAACATGCTGAATGCTATTATGTAGATGCTTAGGAGTATAAATTTAGAACTATAAAAACTGAATTTTCATTTATTGATTTAATATTTATGTTTACTTAGGGACCTCCTGATGATGATGATGACAAAAACATTTTAAAGGTGGCTGTTAACCACTTGGAAGAGGACTGTGGGGACTTTTCTGAGCGTGCGTCATCTATGAAGGAAGAGGTGAGTTGTTTATTACATATTAACCCTTATCACGCTGTAAGCGCATTTATTGACTTTGCTCTAAACGCCGTAAGCGCATATATGCGTAATAATTACAAAATAATATTTTTGTAATAATGTTTTTAATTTAATCCGGTAGTGCGTTTGGGTTATGGGCAGTGACTCATGAGAGACACATTATGTGACTCTCGACCTTTTGTTAGTCTGTCAATCACTTTGAGACTGGTTTTTGTCTAGCAGTGTAGATTTCCACTGCACTCCCTACGCCACAAGCGCATATACACGCAGCAACTGTCGAGCCGAGTGGTTGTCATTTTCCGCCGCCTCACCTCTTTGAAACTGTGTATTTAGTTGTTTTTATCATTACTTTAGTTTAATATATGTTAGTAATTTATAAGTTTTAAGTGTCAATATGAATAATACGGCCGATTTTTATTTGTGGAAAGTACTAAACTAAATGCATTGTATTCAAGTGCTATATGTTGTTACTAATTTTTCATTATATCTGTTATGTGCAGACTCTGTCTATCAGTTTATGTACAAGTAAATATACTAAATAATACATATTTTATTAATAGTAATAATACTTTGTATTGAATCATACTGTATAAGTGATCTTTGCCTGAGGTGTACTTTCAAGTAAAAGTTTGCTTATTTACATGAAATTATTCTAATGGCCTTCTTTTGCATGACAATAATTTCCTGAATTCTGCTACAATTGCCCCAAAGTATTAAACCATACCTTAGCACCGACTAGAAAAAGGCAAAATATGCAGTCCCAATATAATATGGCTGCACACAATCAGTGAGGCGTCTAAGTAAAAACAATTCACGGGAAAGCTTAGCAGAAATAAAGTCAATATGGTAGCTCCAATTAAGATTACTGTCCAAGTGAACACCTAGAAAATTACAGTACTATCAAACTCTGAAACTGTAACTACATTATTTTTGGTGGATATAAGGCTAAAAATAATCTGTTGTGTCTTATTTTCATAGAGCAAAAAACCGTTTGATTTAAACCAATGGGATGCCTGTTGTGTGTTTCCTTCGAGATATTAATAAGTTCATCCAGGTTTGTATTTATACTAATAAAATTAGTATCGTCCGCATAAAATACAGTCTCAGTTGTCTCAACTGCACAAGGTAGGTCATTGGTTGAGACTAAAAATAAAAGAGGGCCCAAATCAGAGATTTTGAAAAATTTGTATTATTTTATAAGATTGGTCTGGACCTTTTCCAATAATCCTTATATTTTTCCCTGATTCTTTTTTTTCTAACACCTGCTGCAAAAGAGCTGATACCATGATGGTGTTTCGTAAGCAAACAAACAGAAAACAGCTCCACACCAATTTGAGAATTTCTATCAAAGAAAGTTTAACTCAAAATTAGCTTCTAGTCACAATCAAACAATCAACATGCTGAATGCTATTATGTAGATGCTTAGGAGTATAAATTTAGAACTATAAAAACTGAATTTTCATTTATTGATTTAATATTTATGTTTACTTAGGGACCTCCTGATGATGATGATGACAAAAACATTTTAAAGGTGGCTGTTAACCACTTGGAAGAGGACTGTGGGGACTTTTCTGAGCGTGCGTCATCTATGAAGGAAGAGGTGAGTTGTTTATTACATATTAACCCTTATCACGCTGTAAGCGCATATATTGACTTTGCTCTAAACGCCGTAAGCGAATATATGCGTAATAATTACAAAATAATATTTTTGTAATAATGTTTCTAATTTAATCCGGTAGTGCGTTTGGGTTATGGGCAGTGACTCATGAGAGACACATTATGTGACTCGCGACCTTTTGTTGGTCTGTCAATCACTTTGAGACTGGTTTTTGTCTAGCAGTGTACATTTCCACTGCACTCCCAACGCCACAAGCGCATATACACGCAGCAACTGTCGAGCCGAGTGGTTGTCATTTTCCGCCGCCTCACCTCTTTGAAACTGTGTATTTAGTTGTTTTTATCATTACCGGTACTTTAGTTTAATATATGTTAGTAATTTATAAGTTTTAAGTGTCAATATGAATAATACGGCCGATTTTTATTTGTGGAAAGTACTAAACTAAATGCATTGTATTCAAGTGCTATATGTTGTTACTAATTTTTCATTATATCTGTTATGTGCAGACTCTGTCTATCAGTTTATGTACAAGTAAATATACTAAATAACACATATATTATTAATAGTAATAATACTTTGTATTGATTCATACTGTATAAGTGATCTTTGCCTGAGGCGTACTTTCAAGTAAAAGTTTGCCTATTTACATGAAATTATTCTATTCTAATGGCCTTCTTTTGCATGACAAGAATTTCCTGAATTCTGCTACAATTGCCCCAAAGTATTAAACCATACCTTAGCACCAACTGGAAAAAGGCAAAATATGCAGTCCTAATATAATTTGGCTGCACACAATCAGTGAGGCGTCTAAGTAAAAACAATTCACGGGAAAGCTTAGCAGAAATAAAGTCAATATGGTAGCTCCAATTAAGATTACTGTCCAAGTGAACACCTAGAAAATTATAGTACTATCAAACTCTGAAACTGTAACTACACTATTTTTGGTGGATATAAGGCTAAAAATAATCTGTTGTGTCTTATTTTCATAGAGCAAAAAACCGTTTGATTTAAACCAATGGGATGCCTGTTGTGTGTTTCCTTCGAGATATTAATAAGTTCATCCAGGTTTGTATTTATACTAATAAAATTAGTATCGTCCGCATAAAATACAGTCTCAGTTGTCTCAACTGCACAAGGTAGGTCATTGATTGAGACTAAAAATAAAAGAGGGCCCAAAACAGAGATTTTGAAAAATTTGTATTATTTTATAAGATTGGTCTGGACCTTTTCCAATAATCCTTATATTTTTCCCTGATCCTTTTTTTTTCTAACACCTGCTGCAAAAGAGCTGATACCATGATGGTGTTTCGTAAGCAAACAAACAGAAGACAGCTTCACACCAATTTGAGAATTTCTATCAAAGAAAGTTTAACTCAAAATTAGCTTCTAGTCACAATCAAACAATCAACATGCTAAATGCTATTATGTAGATGCTTAGGAGTATACATTTAGAACTATAAAAACTGAATTTTCATTTATTGATTTAATATTTATGTTTACTTAGGGACCTCCTGATGATGATGACAAAAACATTTTAAAGGTGGCTGTTAACCACTTAGAAGAGGACTGTGGTGACTTTTCTGAGCGTGCGTCATCTATGAAGGAAGAGGTGAGTTGTTTATTACATATTAACCCTTATCACGCTGTAAGCGCATATATTGACTTTGCTCTAAACGCCGTAAGCGAATATATGCGTAATAATTACAAAATAATATTTTTGTAATAATGTTTCTAATTTAATCCGGTAGTGCGTTTGGGTTATGGGCAGTGACTCATGAGAGACACATTATGTGACTCGCGACCTTTTGTTGGTCTGTCAATCACTTTGAGACTGGTTTTTGTCTAGCAGTGTACATTTCCATTGCACTCCCAACGCCACAAGCGCATATACACGCAGCAACTGTCGAGCCGAGTGGTTGTCATTTTCCGCCGCCTCACCTCTTTGAAACTGTGTATTTAGTTGTTTTTATCATTACTTTAGTTTAATATATGTTAGTAATTTATAAGTTTTAAGTGTCAATATGAATAATACGGCCGATTTTTATTTGTGGAAAGTACTAAACTAAATGCATTGTATTCAAGTGCTATATGTTGTTACTAATTTTTCATTATATCTGTTATGTGCAGACTCTGTCTATCAGTTTATGTACAAGTAAATATACTAAATAATACATATTTTATTAATAGTAATAATACTTTGTATTGAATCATACTGTATAAGTGATCTTTGCCTGAGGTGTACTTTCAAGTAAAAGTTTGCTTATTTACATGAAATTATTCTAATGGCCTTCTTTTGCATGACAATAATTTCCTGAATTCTGCTACAATTGCCCCAAATTATTAAACCATACCTGAGCACCGACTAGAAAAAGGCAAAATATGCAGTCCCAATATAATCTGGCTGCACACAATCAGTGAGGCGTCTAAGTAAAAATAATTCATGGGAAAGCTTAGCAGAAATAAAGTCAATATGGGAGCTCCAATTAAGATTACTGTCCAAGTGAACACCTAGAAATTTTACAGTACTATCAAACTCTGAATCTGAAACTACATTATTTTTAGTGGATATAGGGCTAAAAATAATCTGTTGTGTCTTATTTTCATAGAGCAAAAACCATTTGATTTAAACCAATGGGATGCCTGTTGTGTGTTTCCTTCGAGATATTAATAAGTTCATCCAGGTTTGTATTTATACTAATAAAATTAGTATCGTCCGCATAAAATACAGTCTCAGTTGTCTCAACTGAACAAAGTAGGTCATTGGTTGAGACTAAAAATAAAAGAGGGCCCAAATCAGAGATTTTGAAAAATTTGTATTATTTTATAAGATTGGTCTGGACCTTTTCCAATAATCTTATATTTTTCCCTTTGCTTTTTTTTCTAACACCTGCTGCAAAAGAGCTGATACCATGATGGTGTTTTGTAAGCAAACAAACAGAAGACAGCTCCACACCAATTTGAGAATTTCTATCAAAGAAAGTTTAACTCAAAATTAGCTTCTAGTCACAATCAAACAATCAACATGCTGAATGCTATTATGTAGATGCTTAGGAGTATAAATGTAGAACTATAAAAACTGAATTTTCATTTATTGATTCAATATTTATGTTTACTTAGGGACCTCCTGATGATGATGACAAAAACATTTTAAAGGTGGATGTTAAACACTTGGAAGAGGACTGTGGTGACTTTTCTGAGCATGCGTCATCTATGAAGGAAGAGGTGAGTTGTTTATTACATATTAACCCTTATCACGCTGTAAGCGCATATATTGACTTTGCTCTAAACGCCATAAGCGCATATATGCGTAATAATTACAAAATAATATTTTTGTAATAATGTTTCTAATTTAATCCGGTAGTGCGTTTGGGTTATGGGCAGTGACTCATGAGAGACACATTATGTGACTCGCGACTTTTTGTTGGTCTGTCAATCACTTTGAGACTGGTTTTTGTCTAGCAGTGTACATTTCCACTGCACTCCCAACGCCACAAGCGCATATACACGCAGCAACTGTCGAGCCGAGTGGTTGTCATTTTCCGCCGCCTCACCTCTTTGAAACTGTGTATTAAGTTGTTTTTATCATTACTTTAGTTTAATATATGTTAGTAATTTATAAGTTTTAAGTGTCAATATGAATAATACGGCCGATTTTTATTTGTGGAATGTACTAAACTAAATGCATTCTATTCAAGTGCTATATGTTTTTACTAATTTTTTATTATATGTGTTATTTTTATTTTATTTTTTATTTTATTTTATTTACTTGCTTCATTACAGGTTGAACCCAATTACAATGAAATCAGTACTACTAAATAAAGTGTCCATTGTGGGTCTTCATGAAAAATACAAAAACAATAAACTATAAATCAAATTAACACTATGAAATAAATAAAGTAACAGCAAACACAACAATCAAATAAATTAATTCAGGAAATTAAACTAAGCTACTTGTTAATAAATTCATGCCTCAAGCAAAAATATATATATGCATCTAAAATAACAATATAGACAAATTGAATAGATAAAAAGCCAATACAAAAAATAATTCAATTATACCAGAATAACAATAACATTAATAATATAAACAACGAATAGATATAAAGCAAATACAACAATAATTTAAATATAACAAAATCACAATAAAATTAATAATATAAATAAAAGATAGATCAAAATCAAATACAATAAATAATTCAATTATTCCAGAATCACAATAAATAACTCATGCAGTCTTTCCTATAACTTGTGATAGTATCATTGAAAATATCAATATTATTGCCCATTATTGAGTTATATGATCTCATCATCCGCAACAGCGGCGAGGAGGAATGCATGACTGTTCGGCAATAAGGTATATTAAAAATTAATTTATTTCTACTGTTAAAATTTTGTACTCTGAAACAAACAGCACACAGACTTCCTGCGTCGTCTATTTTTCCCCGGACCAATTTATACAAGAACATGAGTTCTAGTACCCTTCTCCTCAGTCTGAGACTCTCAAACCCAAACAGACGCAATAACTCATCATATGGAACTAAAAAGGTATAAATATTAAATTTCTTAAAAAATAAATATCGTAAAAATCTTTTTTGTATTTTCTCCAAACTTTCTTCATAATTTATATGGATTGGGTTCCATATAAGTACTGAACTCTCCAATCTCGACCTAACCAAGGACTTATGCAATGTTACCAAAGTTTTTAAATTTTTAAAATTTGCTCCCTGTCTAAAAATAAAGCCCAATATCTTATTTGCAGACGACACACATTTTTCTATATGTAAACTGAAAGACAATTTTGAGTCTAAAAATACCCCTAGATCCTTTATTTAATTAACTCTTGAAATACTTGCTCCATTTATAAAATAATTGTAATCAGCATATTCTGACCTACAAAATGAAACCATGAAACATTTAGAAGTATTGAAATGCATTTTATTGTCAAGGCTCCATTTAAATACGTTGTCTATATCTTCCTGTAACTTATGTGCATCATATATACTATATATGTGCAAGAATATTTTCAAATCGTCAGCAAAAAGGAGAGCTTTTGCTGACTGTATATACTTAACTAAATCATTAATTAGAATCATGAACAAAGTTGGGCCTAGGTTAGAACCTTGAGGGACACCAGATTGTACATTAAACACAGCGGAGGAGTGTCCCTTAAAAAATACATATTGCTTTCTATCTACTAAATATGAGGTGAATAAATGCAATAATTTACTTGACATTCCATAAAAATGTAACTTTTTTAAAAGTATCTGATGATCAACCTTATCGAATGCCTTGGCCAGGTCGAGAAATATCGCATCCGTCTGAGTACACGAGTCCAGTCCTGAGGAGACATATGTTGTGAAATTTAACAGATTTGTTGATACAGACCGACCAGGTAAAAAACCATGCTGAATCGGAAAAACATATTTTTGCATATGGCTGAATAAATATTTATGGACTGCTACTTCAAAAATCTTGGCTGGTACCGACAACACTGCTACTGGTCTGAAATTGACAATTTGCGAATCTTTGCCATTCTTAAAAATAGGTGTTATTTTAGTAATTTTCCATTTTTCAGGATAAATACTACATTGCAGGCATAGGTTAAACAAAAACGTTAGAGGCTTACAAAAAATATCGGAACATCCCTTAAACAAATATTGAGGAAGATAATCAGGTCCTGCTGTTGGCTTGCTCTTAAGTTTTTTTATAGCATTTAAAATGTCATCTTCAGATAGTCTGTCTAGGGTCAGACAAGCCACCCCCGCCACGGTTGGCCCGCTCAGAGCTATATCTACAGTTGGTACTGTTGTATACTTGTTATAGACTGATCCAAAGTAATCCTTAAAAGCATTCACAATCGCCACTCCGTTATCTAAACTCTTCCCTTGGTACTGCATTACAGGAGACTTACATTGTGACAACCTCTTGTTTTTTATGTATTGCCAGAATACATTACTATCCTTAACAATATTATTTTCAATATTACTCAGGTAGTTCCCATAGGCAGTTTTAATGTCAGCTTTAATTTCAGATCTTAACTTTTTAAAATTTTCATAATATTGATAAACACCAGTTCGTTTATACTTTTTATGACATTTATCTTTTTGTTTTAATTTAAATTTAATTGATTTAGTAAACCAATAGGGATATTTAGATATGTTACTATTTTTTTTAGGACAAGTATCATTTAAGACATTATAAATTTGTGTATAAAAAAAGTTAACTGCAGAGTTGACATCCCTCAAGCAGTACAACTCAGTCCAATCAATTGCATTAAGCCTATTGTACAACTGAAGAAAGTCAGTCCGGCAGAAATCATATCCCAGACAATAATTCGACCTTGAGCGATAAGATAACGGAGCAGCGACAAGGAAACCCGCCACAATTGCTGGATGATAAGAATCTTCCCTCAGCAATGGGTCATCACACTTTATCACTTCTAAGCTGTCTATATTCGTTATAACTAGATCTAATGTTTTGTGCTGGAAATTTGTTATATTATTTTTTAAAGTAAGATTGTTTAGATTTAAGAAAAATTGCAATTCTTTATTAAAAACATCACTGCTCAATAGATTGCTATCGGAACCAAAAACTTGTAGATTGAAATCTCCTATTATTACTATTTTACATTTCTCACTGAGATTCATTTGACATAACATATCGTAAAAGGTTGTGTATGTTTGCAACGAACATCTAGGCCTAATATAAACTACACATATCAACAAGTTAATACCCTTAATATTTGGAATTTTTATCCAAACATAATCACAGCCTGGTATGCTAACCTCTAAGTGGTCCCATCTATTACATATAATTTTATTTGATACAGCTAATAATACACCTCCACCACTCAACATCTTATTAGCTTCTAAATCTCTATCTTTTCTAAATATATTGTATGAACTTGGAAACAATTCAGAATTACATATGTCTGGCTGTAAATTAGTTTCCGTAAGAGCTATAAAAATATATTCATTAGACAATAACCTATTAAATAGTTCGTTAGTTTTCGTACGTAAACCCCTAACTTTCTGATAATAAATAGTCATTTCATTTAAATGGACCATTATTCATGGTAATCGAATATTTTTACACCAATTATTACAAATATATTCATAACTATAATTTAAATTTATTAATATATGTATAATTAAAACTTTAATATCATGTAACCAAATGCTTGTTCATGCCCTAATTCTAGTAATCCATGCATTTAGTTTCATTAAGATATGTACCATTCTAAAAATAAACAAATTGAAAGACAATACTTAAACATGATATTCATTGAACACGAGCAAACTTTTTTTTTTTAATGATTAATATTTAAAGCAGAGCAGTTAAATGATTAATACTGTGATAATATTGTGAATGCCAAATTGAATAGGAACATACTTATTGACATTGAAAATGTAACATGCATTGAGAATAAATTAATATATAGATAACCGTAGCCTACACTTACATTCATACATGCACACATATATTACAAATTAAACAATATATACACAATAATACACAAACATACATAATTGATCCATAAATAACTCGCAATAATTACCAAGAGAAATTACAATGATTAGCAGGAAAAAACTCTTAACATACCACAGGATTACAGTTTTTCCAGGTCCACAGACGAGAGTATTTTAATCACCGGAGAATTGTTTCCTTTGGCCTTCCTGACGAAGATGGTACAGTTCGCCGTCCACACTTGGTCGTAGTTTTTCTCCCTCGCTGTTTGCCTTGTCAGTTTCCACAGTTCTCTTGTAGACAGAGTAAGAGATTCGTTTACATAAATTGAATTTTCGCTTCCAAACCCCAAGTCCATAGCCTTCAGATTTCGACGTACCCTCCTCTTCTTAAGAAATTCTTCTTTGTCGAAACGCCTCAAAAATTTAATTATTATAGGTCTAGGGCCATGTTCTCCTCTTCTACCCATCCTGTGTGCCGCATCAAGCAACCTCGATGACCATTCTGGAAACTGAAGTGCCACTGCCAAACGCCTAATAACCGTGTGAATGCTTTCGTTTGCCTCCTCTGGTATACCATACACAATAAGATTGTTACGGTGAGAGTATTGTTCCATTGCATTTAAATCCCTTCGAAGGTGTTTAATCCCATTACTTAATTTGTCATCATTCTCCAGTATTTGCCTTATATTATTATCGCAATCATTAATTTTCGTATCTTGTTCATCAGATTTATTTTTTAAATCATTTACAGATGCATGACAAAATTCGATCGAGGAACGTAATTCTTTTTGTTTGTTTTTTATTTCCTGAATATCATCAGTATTTTTTTGAAGTATGTTTAGTATAGTGTTAAGTTTGTCGTCCAGTGATTGCATACTCACTTGATCACTATCGCTGTCTGACTTGCTCGCTGCTCTTGTCGTGACCTTGGCGCCACCGGCCGGCATAGTGAACTGATAGCTGTTGAGACAGGCTCCAACAATTAAAAATTCGAAGTTTAATCAGGATAACAAATAAAAATCACCACTTCGGCACTTGCACAATGAATATAATGTATAATATTATAACGAGAACAAATTTAATGCAAATCGCACTACTTTATCCCGCAATATTTGACGTAAACTACGGAGCCGATCTGAACACGTTGTCACTCACTGCTCATCCCCACTCTCATTAGCATATTATGTGCAGACTGTCTATCAGTTTATGTACAAGTAAATATACTAAATAATACATATTTTATGAATAGTAATAATACTTTGTATTGATTCATACTGTATAAGTGATCTTTGCCTGAGGTGTACTTTCAAGTAAAAGTTTGCTTATTTACATGAAATTATTCTAATGGCCTTCTTTTGCATGACAAGAATTTCCTGAATTCTGCTACAATTGCCCCAAAGTATTAAACCATACCTGAGCACCGACTGGAAAAAGGCAAAATATGCAGTCCCAATATAATCTGGCTGCACACAATCAGTGAGGCGTCTAAGGAAAAACAATACATGGGAAAGCTTAGCAGAAATAAAATCAATATGGGAGCTCCAATTAAGATTACTGTCCAAGTGAACACCTAGAAATTTTACAGTACTATCAAACTCTGAATCTGAAACTACATTATTTTTAGTGGATATAGGGCTAAAAATAATCTGTTGTGTCTTATTTTCATAGAGCAAAAACCATTTGATTTAAACCAATGGGATGCCTGTTGTGTGTTTCCTTCGAGATATTAATAAGTTCATCCAGGTTTGTATTTATACTAATAAAATTAGTATCGTCCGCATAAAATACAGTCTCAGTTGTCTCAACTGCACAAGGTAGGTCATTGATTGAGACTAAAAATAAAAGAGGGCCCAAAACAGAGATTTTGAAAAATTTGTATTATTTTATAAGATTGGTCTGGACCTTTTCCAATAATCCTTATATTTTTCCCTGATCCTTTTTTTTTCTAACACCTGCTGCAAAAGAGCTGATACCATGATGGTGTTTCGTAAGCAAACAAACAGAAGACAGCTTCACACCAATTTGAGAATTTCTATCAAAGAAAGTTTAACTCAAAATTAGCTTCTAGTCACAATCAAACAATCAACATGCTGAATGCTATTATGTAGATGCTTAGGAGTATAAATTTAGAACTATAAAAACTGAATTTTCATTTATTGATTTAATATTTATGTTTACTTAGGGACCTCCTGATGATGATGATGACAAAAACATTTTAAAGGTGGCTGTTAACCACTTGGAAGAGGACTGTGGGGACTTTTCTGAGCGTGCGTCATCTATGAAGGAAGAGGTGAGTTGTTTATTACATATTAACCCTTATCACGCTGTAAGCGCATATATTGACTTTGCTCTAAACGCCGTATGCGCATATACACGTAATAATTACAAAATAATATTTTTGTAATAATGTTTCTAATTTAATCCGGTAGTGCGTTTGGGTTATGGGCAGTGACTCATGAGAGACACATTATGTGACTCGCGACCTTTTGTTGGTCTGTCAATCACTTTGAGACTGGTTTTTGTCTAGCAGTGTACATTTCCACTGCACTCCCAACGCCACAAGCGCATATACACGCAGCAACTGTCGAGCCGAGTGGTTGTCATTTTCCGCCGCCTCACCTCTTTGAAACTGTGTATTTAGTTGTTTTTATCATTACCGGTACTTTAGTTTAATATATGTTAGTAATTTATAAGTTTTAAGTGTCAATATGAATAATACGGCCGATTTTTATTTGTGGAAAGTACTAAACTAAATGCATTGTATTCAAGTGCTATATGTTGTTACTAATTTTTCATTATATCTGTTATGTGCAGACTCTGTCTATCAGTTTATGTACAAGTAAATATACTAAATAACACATATATTATTAATAGTAATAATACTTTGTATTGATTCATACTGTATAAGTGATCTTTGCCTGAGGCGTACTTTCAAGTAAAAGTTTGCCTATTTACATGAAATTATTCTATTCTAATGGCCTTCTTTTGCATGACAATAATTTCCTGAATTCTGCTACAATTGCCCCAAAGTATTAAACCATACCTTAGCACCAACTGGAAAAAGGCAAAATATGCAGTCCTAATATAATTTGGCTGCACACAATCAGTGAGGCGTCTAAGTAAAAACAATTCACGGGAAAGCTTAGCAGAAATAAAGTCAATATGGTAGCTCCAATTAAGATTACTGTCCAAGTGAACACCTAGAAAATTATAGTACTATCAAACTCTGAAACTGTAACTACACTATTTTTGGTGGATATAAGGCTAAAAATAATCTGTTGTGTCTTATTTTCATAGAGCAAAAAACCGTTTGATTTAAACCAATGGGATGCCTGTTGTGTGTTTCCTTCGAGATATTAATAAGTTTATCCAGGTTTGTATTTATACTAATAAAATTAGTATCGTCCGCATAAAATACAGTCTCAGTTGTCTCAACTGCACAAGGTAGGTCATTGGTTGAGACTAAAAATAAAAGAGGGCCCAAAACAGAGATTTTGAAAAATTTGTATTATTTTATAAGATTGGTCTGGACCTTTTCCAATAATCCTTATATTTTTCCCTGATTCTTTTTTTTCTAACACCTGCTGTAAAAGAGCTGATACCATGATGGTGTTTCGTAAGCAAACAAACAGAAAACAGCTCCACACCAATTTGAGAATTTCTATCAAAGAAAGTTTAACTCAATATTAGCTTCTAGTCACAATCAAACAATCAACATGCTAAATGCTATTATGTAGATGCTTAGGAGTATACATTTAGAACTATAAAAACTGAATTTTCATTTATTGATTTAATATTTATGTTTACTTAGGGACCTCCTGATGATGATGACAAAAACATTTTAAAGGTGGATGTTAAACACTTGGAAGAGGACTGTGGTGATTTTTCTGAGCATGCGTCATCTATGAAGGAAGAGGTGAGTTGTTTATTACATATTAACCCTTATCACGCTGTAAGCGCATATATTGACTTTGCTCTAAACGCCATAAGCGCATATATGCGTAATAATTACAAAATAATATTTTTGTAATAATGTTTCTAATTTAATCCGGTAGTGCGTTTGGGTTATGGGCAGTGACTCATGAGAGACACATTATGTGACTCGCGACCTTTTGTTGGTCTGTCAATCACTTTGAGACTGGTTTTTGTCTAGCAGTGTACATTTCCATTGCACTCCCAACGCCACAAACGCATATACACGCAGCAACTGTCGAGCCGAGTGGTTGTCATTTTCCGCCGCCTCACCTCTTTGAAACTGTGTATTTAGTTGTTTTTATCATTACTTTAGTTTAATATATGTTAGTAATTTATAAGTTTTAAGTGTCAATATGAATAATACGGCCGATTTTTATTTGTGGAAAGTACTAAACTAAATGCATTGTATTCAAGTGCTATATGTTTTTACTAATTTTTTACTATATCTGTTATTGGCAGACTCTTATCAGTTTATGTACAAGTAAATATACTAAATAATACATATTTTATTAATAGTAATAATACTTTGTATTGAATCATACTGTATAAGTGATCTTTGCCTGAGGTGTACTTTCAAGTAAAAGTTTGCTTATTTACATGAAATTATTCTAATGGCCTTCTTTTGCATGACAATAATTTCCTGAATTCTGCTACAATTGCCCCAAATTATTAAACCATACCTGAGCACCGACTAGAAAAAGGCAAAATATGCAGTCCCAATATAATCTGGCTGCACACAATCAGTGAGGCGTCTAAGTAAAAATAATTCATGGGAAAGCTTAGCAGAAATAAAGTCAATATGGGAGCTCCAATTAAGATTACTGTCCAAGTGAACACCTAGAAATTTTACAGTACTATCAAACTCTGAATCTGAAACTACATTATTTTTAGTAGATATAGGGCTAAAAATAATCTGTTGTGTCTTATTTTCATAGAGCAAAAACCGTTTGATTAAAACCAATGGGATGCCTGTTGTGTGTTTCCTTCGAGATATTAATAAGTTAATCCAGGTTTGTATTTATACTAATAAAATTAGTATCGTCCGCATAAAATACAGTCTCAGTTGTCTCAACTGAACAAAGTAGGTCATTGGTTGAGACTAAAAATAAAAGAGGGCCCAAATCAGAGATTTTGAAAAATTTGTATTATTTTATAAGATTGGTCTGGACCTTTTCCAATAATCTTATATTTTTCCCTTTGCTTTTTTTTCTAACACCTGCTGCAAAAGAGCTGATACCATGATGGTGTTTTGTAAGCAAACAAACAGAAGACAGCTCCACACCAATTTGAGAATTTCTATCAAAGAAAGTTTAACTCAAAATTAGCTTCTAGTCACAATCAAACAATCAACATGCTGAATGCTATTATGTAGATGCTTAGGAGTATAAATGTAGAACTATAAAAACTGAATTTTCATTTATTGATTCAATATTTATGTTTACTTAGGGACCTCCTGATGATGATGACAAAAACATTTTAAAGGTGGATGTTAAACACTTGGAAGAGGACTGTGGTGACTTTTCTGAGCATGCGTCATCTATGAAGGAAGAGGTGAGTTGTTTATTACATATTAACCCTTATCACGCTGTAAGCGCATATATTGACTTTGCTCTAAACGCCATAAGCGCATATATGCGTAATAATTACAAAATAATATTTTTGTAATAATGTTTCTAATTTAATCCGGTAGTGCGTTTGGGTTATGGGCAGTGACTCATGAGAGACACATTATGTGACTCGCGACTTTTTGTTGGTCTGTCAATCACTTTGAGACTGGTTTTTGTCTAGCAGTGTACATTTCCACTGCACTCCCAACGCCACAAGCGCATATACACGCAGCAACTGTCGAGCCGAGTGGTTGTCATTTTCCGCCGCCTCACCTCTTTGAAACTGTGTATTAAGTTGTTTTTATCATTACTTTAGTTTAATATATGTTAGTAATTTATAAGTTTTAAGTGTCAATATGAATAATACGGCCGATTTTTATTTGTGGAATGTACTAAACTAAATGCATTCTATTCAAGTGCTATATGTTTTTACTAATTTTTTATTATATGTGTTATTTTTATTTTATTTTTTATTTTATTTTATTTACTTGCTTCATTACAGGTTGAACCCAATTACAATGAAATCAGTACTACTAAATAAAGTGTCCATTGTGGGTCTTCATGAAAAATACAAAAACAATAAACTATAAATCAAATTAACACTATGAAATAAATAAAGTAACAGCAAACACAACAATCAAATAAATTAATTCAGGAAATTAAACTAAGCTACTTGTTAATAAATTCATGCCTCAAGCAAAAATATATATATGCATCTAAAATAACAATATAGACAAATTGAATAGATAAAAAGCCAATACAAAAAATAATTCAATTATACCAGAATAACAATAACATTAATAATATAAACAACGAATAGATATAAAGCAAATACAACAATAATTTAAATATAACAAAATCACAATAAAATTAATAATATAAATAAAAGATAGATCAAAATCAAATACAATAAATAATTCAATTATTCCAGAATCACAATAAATAACTCATGCAGTCTTTCCTATAACTTGTGATAGTATCATTGAAAATATCAATATTATTGCCCATTATTGAGTTATATGATCTCATCATCCGCAACAGCGGCGAGGAGGAATGCATGACTGTTCGGCAATAAGGTATATTAAAAATTAATTTATTTCTACTGTTAAAATTTTGTACTCTGAAACAAACAGCACACAGACTTCCTGCGTCGTCTATTTTTCCCCGGACCAATTTATACAAGAACATGAGTTCTAGTACCCTTCTCCTCAGTCTGAGACTCTCAAACCCAAACAGACGCAATAACTCATCATATGGAACTAAAAAGGTATAAATATTAAATTTCTTAAAAAATAAATATCGTAAAAATCTTTTTTGTATTTTCTCCAAACTTTCTTCATAATTTATATGGATTGGGTTCCATATAAGTACTGAACTCTCCAATCTCGACCTAACCAAGGACTTATGCAATGTTACCAAAGTTTTTAAATTTTTAAAATTTGCTCCCTGTCTAAAAATAAAGCCCAATATCTTATTTGCAGACGACACACATTTTTCTATATGTAAACTGAAAGACAATTTTGAGTCTAAAAATACCCCTAGATCCTTTATTTAATTAACTCTTGAAATACTTGCTCCATTTATAAAATAATTGTAATCAGCATATTCTGACCTACAAAATGAAACCATGAAACATTTAGAAGTATTGAAATGCATTTTATTGTCAAGGCTCCATTTAAATACGTTGTCTATATCTTCCTGTAACTTATGTGCATCATATATACTATATATGTGCAAGAATATTTTCAAATCGTCAGCAAAAAGGAGAGCTTTTGCTGACTGTATATACTTAACTAAATCATTAATTAGAATCATGAACAAAGTTGGGCCTAGGTTAGAACCTTGAGGGACACCAGATTGTACATTAAACACAGCGGAGGAGTGTCCCTTAAAAAATACATATTGCTTTCTATCTACTAAATATGAGGTGAATAAATGCAATAATTTACTTGACATTCCATAAAAATGTAACTTTTTTAAAAGTATCTGATGATCAACCTTATCGAATGCCTTGGCCAGGTCGAGAAATATCGCATCCGTCTGAGTACACGAGTCCAGTCCTGAGGAGACATATGTTGTGAAATTTAACAGATTTGTTGATACAGACCGACCAGGTAAAAAACCATGCTGAATCGGAAAAACATATTTTTGCATATGGCTGAATAAATATTTATGGACTGCTACTTCAAAAATCTTGGCTGGTACCGACAACACTGCTACTGGTCTGAAATTGACAATTTGCGAATCTTTGCCATTCTTAAAAATAGGTGTTATTTTAGTAATTTTCCATTTTTCAGGATAAATACTACATTGCAGGCATAGGTTAAACAAAAACGTTAGAGGCTTACAAAAAATATCGGAACATCCCTTAAACAAATATTGAGGAAGATAATCAGGTCCTGCTGTTGGCTTGCTCTTAAGTTTTTTTATAGCATTTAAAATGTCATCTTCAGATAGTCTGTCTAGGGTCAGACAAGCCACCCCCGCCACGGTTGGCCCGCTCAGAGCTATATCTACAGTTGGTACTGTTGTATACTTGTTATAGACTGATCCAAAGTAATCCTTAAAAGCATTCACAATCGCCACTCCGTTATCTAAACTCTTCCCTTGGTACTGCATTACAGGAGACTTACATTGTGACAACCTCTTGTTTTTTATGTATTGCCAGAATACATTACTATCCTTAACAATATTATTTTCAATATTACTCAGGTAGTTCCCATAGGCAGTTTTAATGTCAGCTTTAATTTCAGATCTTAACTTTTTAAAATTTTCATAATATTGATAAACACCAGTTCGTTTATACTTTTTATGACATTTATCTTTTTGTTTTAATTTAAATTTAATTGATTTAGTAAACCAATAGGGATATTTAGATATGTTACTATTTTTTTTAGGACAAGTATCATTTAAGACATTATAAATTTGTGTATAAAAAAAGTTAACTGCAGAGTTGACATCCCTCAAGCAGTACAACTCAGTCCAATCAATTGCATTAAGCCTATTGTACAACTGAAGAAAGTCAGTCCGGCAGAAATCATATCCCAGACAATAATTCGACCTTGAGCGATAAGATAACGGAGCAGCGACAAGGAAACCCGCCACAATTGCTGGATGATAAGAATCTTCCCTCAGCAATGGGTCATCACACTTTATCACTTCTAAGCTGTCTATATTCGTTATAACTAGATCTAATGTTTTGTGCTGGAAATTTGTTATATTATTTTTTAAAGTAAGATTGTTTAGATTTAAGAAAAATTGCAATTCTTTATTAAAAACATCACTGCTCAATAGATTGCTATCGGAACCAAAAACTTGTAGATTGAAATCTCCTATTATTACTATTTTACATTTCTCACTGAGATTCATTTGACATAACATATCGTAAAAGGTTGTGTATGTTTGCAACGAACATCTAGGCCTAATATAAACTACACATATCAACAAGTTAATACCCTTAATATTTGGAATTTTTATCCAAACATAATCACAGCCTGGTATGCTAACCTCTAAGTGGTCCCATCTATTACATATAATTTTATTTGATACAGCTAATAATACACCTCCACCACTCAACATCTTATTAGCTTCTAAATCTCTATCTTTTCTAAATATATTGTATGAACTTGGAAACAATTCAGAATTACATATGTCTGGCTGTAAATTAGTTTCCGTAAGAGCTATAAAAATATATTCATTAGACAATAACCTATTAAATAGTTCGTTAGTTTTCGTACGTAAACCCCTAACATTCTGATAATAAATAGTCATTTCATTTAAATGGACCATTATTCATGGTAATCGAATATTTTTACACCAATTATTACAAATATATTCATAACTATAATTTAAATTTATTAATATATGTATAATTAAAACTTTAATATCATGTAACCAAATGCTTGTTCATGCCCTAATTCTAGTAATCCATGCATTTAGTTTCATTAAGATATGTACCATTCTAAAAATAAACAAATTGAAAGACAATACTTAAACATGATATTCATTGAACACGAGCAAACTTTTTTTTTTTAATGATTAATATTTAAAGCAGAGCAGTTAAATGATTAATACTGTGATAATATTGTGAATGCCAAATTGAATAGGAACATACTTATTGACATTGAAAATGTAACATGCATTGAGAATAAATTAATATATAGATAACCGTAGCCTACACTTACATTTATACATGCACACATATATTACAAATTAAACAATATATACACAATAATACACAAACATACATAGTTGATCCATAAATAACTCGCAATAATTACCAAGAGAAATTACAATGATTAGCAGGAAAAAACTCTTAACATACCACAGGATTACAGTTTTTCCAGGTCCACAGACGAGAGTATTTTAATCGCCGGAGAATTGTTTCCTTTGGCCTTCCTGACGAAGATGGTACAGGTCGCCGTCCACACTTGGTCGTAGTTTTTCTCCCTCGCTGTTTGCCTTGTCAGTTCTTGTAGATGGAGTAAGAGATTCGTTTACATAAATTGAATTTTCGCTTCCAAACCCCAAGTCCATAGCCTTCAGATTTCGACGTACCCTCCTCTTCTTAAGAAATTCTTCTTTGTCGAAACGACTCAAAAATTTAATTATTATAGGTCTAGGGCCATGTTCTCCTCTTCTACCCATCCTGTGTGCCGCATCTAGCAACCTCGATGACCATTCTGGAAACTGAAGTGCCACTGCCAAACGCCTAATAACCGTGTGAATGCTTTCGTTTGCCTCCTCTGGTATACCATACACAATAAGATTGTTACGGTGAGAGTATTGTTCCATTGCATTTAAATCCCTTCGAAGGTGTTTAATCCCATTACTTAATTTGTCATCATTCTCCAGTATTTGCCTTATATTAATATCGCAATCATTAATTTTCGTATCTTGTTCATCAGATTTATTTTTTAGATCATTTACAGATGCATGACAAAATTCGATCGAGGAACGTAATTCTTTTTGTTTGTTTTTTATTTCCTGAATATCATCAGTATTTTTTTGAAGTATGTTTAGTATAGTGTTAAGTTTGTCGTCCAGTGATTGCATACTCACTTGATCACTATCGCTGTCTGACTTGCTCGCCGCTCTTGTCGTGACCTTGGCGCCACCTGCCGGCATAGTGAACTGATAGCTGTTGAGACAGGCTCCAACAATTAAAAATTCGAAGTTTAAACAGGATAACAAATAAAAATCACCACTTCGGCACTTGCACAATGAATATAATGTATAATATTATAACGAGAACAAATTTAATGCAAATCGCACTACTTTATCCCGCAATATTTGACGTAAACTACGGAGCCGATCTGAACACGTTGTCACTCACTGCTCATCCCCACTCTCATTAGCATATTATGTGCAGACTGTCTATCAGTTTATGTACAAGTAAATATACTAAATAATACATATTTTATGAATAGTAATAATACTTTGTATTGATTCATACTGTATAAGTGATCTTTGCCTGAGGTGTACTTTCAAGTAAAAGTTTGCTTATTTACATGAAATTATTCTAATGGCCTTCTTTTGCATGACAAGAATTTCCTGAATTCTGCTACAATTGCCCCAAAGTATTAAACCATACCTGAGCACCGACTGGAAAAAGGCAAAATATGCAGTCCCAATATAATCTGGCTGCACACAATCAGTGAGGCGTCTAAGGAAAAACAATACATGGGAAAGCTTAGCAGAAATAAAATCAATATGGGAGCTCCAATTAAGATTACTGTCCAAGTGAACACCTAGAAATTTTACAGTACTATCAAACTCTGAATCTGAAACTACATTATTTTTAGTGGATATAGGGCTAAAAATAATCTGTTGTGTCTTATTTTCATAGAGCAAAAACCATTTGATTTAAACCAATGGGATGCCTGTTGTGTGTTTCCTTCGAGATATTAATAAGTTCATCCAGGTTTGTATTTATACTAATAAAATTAGTATCGTCCGCATAAAATACAGTCTCAGTTGTCTCAACTGCACAAGGTAGGTCATTGATTGAGACTAAAAATAAAAGAGGGCCCAAAACAGAGATTTTGAAAAATTTGTATTATTTTATAAGATTGGTCTGGACCTTTTCCAATAATCCTTATATTTTTCCCTGATCCTTTTTTTTTTCTAACACCTGCTGCAAAAGAGCTGATACCATGATGGTGTTTCGTAAGCAAACAAACAGAAGACAGCTTCACACCAATTTGAGAATTTCTATCAAAGAAAGTTTAACTCAAAATTAGCTTCTAGTCACAATTAAACAATCAACATGCTGAATGCTATTATGTAGATGCTTAGGAGTATAAATGTAGAACTATAAAAACTGAATTTTCATTTATTGATTTAATATTTATGTTTACTCAGGGACCTCCTGATGATGATGACAAAAACATTTTAAAGATGGATGTTAAACACTTGGAAGAGGACTGTGGTGATTTTTCTGAGCATGCGTCATCTATGAAGGAAGAGGTGAGTTGTTTATTACATATTAACCCTTATCACGCTGTAAGCGCATATATTGACTTTGCTCTAAACGCCATAAGCGCATATATGCGTAATAATTACAAAATAATATTTTTGTAATAATGTTTCTAATTTAATCCGGTAGTGCGTTTGGGTTATGGGCAGTGACTCATGAGAGACACATTATGTGACTCGCGACTTTTTGTTGGTCTGTCAATCACTTTGAGACTGGTTTTTGTCTAGCAGTGTACATTTCCACTGCACTCCCAACGCCACAAGCGCATATACACGCAGCAACTGTCGAGCCGAGTGGTTGTCATTTTCCGCCGCCTCACCTCTTTGAAACTGTGTATTTAGTTGTTTTTATCATTACTTTAGTTTAATATATGTTAGTAATTTATAAGTTTTAAGTGTCAATATGAATAATACGGCCGATTTTTATTTGTGGAAAGTACTAAACTAAATGCATTGTATTCAAGTGCTATATGTTTTTACTAATTTTTTACTATATCTGTTATGGGCAGACTCTTATCAGTTTATGTACAAGTAAATATTCTAAATAATACATATTTTATGAATAGTAATAATACTTTGTATTGATTCATACTGTATAAGTGATCTTTGCCTGAGGTGTACTTTCAAGTAAAATTTTGCTTATTTACATGAAATTATTCTAATGGCCTTCTTTTGCATGACAATAATTTCCTGAATTCTGCTACAATTGCCCCAAAGTATTAAACCATACCTGAGCACCGACTAGAAAAAGGCAAAATATGCAGTCCCATTATAATCTGGCTGCACACAATCAGTGAGGCGTCTAAGTAAAAACAATTCACGGGAAAGCTTAGCAGAAATAAAGTCAATATGGGAGCTCCAATTAAGATTACTGTGCAAGTGAACACCTAGAAATTTTACAGTACTATCAAACTCTGAATCTGAAACTACATTATTTTTAGTGGATATAGGGCTAAAAATAATCTGTTGTGTCTTATTTTCATAGAGCAAAAAACCATTTGATTTAAACCAATGGGATGCCTGTTGTGTGTTTCCTTTGAGATATTAATAAGTTCATCCAGGTTTGTATTTATACTAATAAAATTAGTATCGTCCGCATAAAATACAGTCTCAGTTGTCTCAACTGCACAAGGTAGGTCATTGATTGAGACTAAAAATAAAAGAGGGCCCAAAACAAAGCCTGGAGGACCCCGAATCGAAGTGGAAGCTCTTCCGACTATTCACCATTGACACAAACAATTTGCTTGAGGTTGCTCAGGTAAGATTCAAATAATTTTATTACTGACTGGTTCGACCCATAGTGCTTTAATTTTAAATAGATGTTATTGTGATCAACACAATCAAAGGGCCTGCTCAAGTCACACAGGATGGTCTGAGCAAAGACTTTGTCCTCGAAAGCATTAAGAACACATTTAACAAGACTTTCTATTGCATCAACAGTACTTTTTCCTGACCTAAAACTATATTGCGATGTGCTCAGAAAACCATTAGATTCCAAAAAGTCACTCAACTGATCATAAGCTACTAGTTCAATTATTTTTGATAGAATAGGTATTATAGAGACTGGTCGATAGCTTTCTGGATTACTCCTAAGGCCTTTCTTATAAATTGGAGATATTCGCGACATTTTAAGTTCCTTAGGAAATACACCTTCACTCAGACACTTACAGTATTTATATATACTGTCAGTGGTTCTACAAAGGAGCTAACAATACATTATAACAAGTTATTTGACATACCATAGATATCACAGCTGTAAGAGGTACTTAATCTTTTACTTGCATCCAGTACCTGACCTGGAGTGAGGAATTTCCAAGAAAACGAGTTGCACCTAATTTGAGTTCTCTTGACAAACTCTTGAGGGGTAATCAAACTATTTGATGAATTAATTTTTTTCTTAATTTCAGTGACGGAGTTTATGAAGTAATTCTTAAAAGTGTTGGGAGGTATGTCAATTCTGGGTTTGGTAACAGCTTCAGAATTTTGCTTGATTACTCCCCACACAGCCTTACATTTATTATTACTACTTTCAATCACTCCAGTGTTATGAGGCAGCTTGCTTGTATTCCCTTTTTAGGTTATTTATTGTATGTAGAAGGACTTGACAGTTATCTGTTCTAGTGAAGGACCTAAGAAAAAGAATTCTGTCCTTCAAATTGGCTAGTTCTTCAGAGTACCATTTATTCTTAGTTTTTTTAATATTTAGTTATATTTTTTTTTAGTTTTTGAAAGACTTTAAAACTATTTGAAAAGATTTTTCAGCACTGCATCCATTACAAATAATTTGTGATAACACAAATGACCAATCAAAAGAAGCTAAGTTGCAGTTGAGGTCAACAAAAGATGATTTTGGAAGTGTGAGAATATAGTTGAGTTTTTGTGATCATCATGAAAGGTATCAACTTCTAGTCTATTCCTTGTTAAATCAATAGAAATATCATCATATTCCAAAAATATAAAAGGAATGACTTCATATGATAAAACATTTTCATAAGAGCAAGTAACAAAAACATTGTCGAGACAATTGTCTCCCCTTGTGGGCTTATTATTTAAAGAAACAAAGTCAAACTGCCTTAAAACATTGAGCAAGGACTTAGCAGGTCAATTCGTTTTATTCACATCAAATAGTACGTTAAGGTCGCCCCCAAAGACCATAGTGTAAATAGGCAACTGAGAACAAAAAATTAGTAGGCTATTTAGTCTGTCTAGAAATATGTTAGGGTCACCGGCAGTAGAGAAGTATATGGATATTAAAAGTATTTTAAGACTATTTATAAATACTGCACAGGCTTCAAAACGAAATTCAAGGCAAAATTGAGAAATATCACAAGTTCTACACTGATATAAGTTATTAATAAGTATAAGTGAACCGCCTCTGCCATGACTAGTGCGGCAGTAAGCACTTGCACAGTAAACACCTCTCACTATGAAGGAAGAGGTGAGTTGTTATAACATACTAACGTAGTATACTCCTCTAGTTGGGCCACATCTGGATTAGAGAATTGGCCAAAGTGATCGGAGGTAGTCTAATATATATACATATCCTCTTCCGTTCCGGTTATTCCCGGGTCTGGATGTTGACTAGGCCTGTCCATCTTGTCCTGTCTCCCCACAGTTCTCTCCTCCACACTTTGCCAACTAACTCCTTTCCTCTCCACATTCCTCTTTACCCTGTCAATCCACCTTTTTCTAAGTTTTCCTCTGGGTCTTCTCCCCTGAACCTTCAGTAACTCCATCTTGTCAGGAATTCTCTCCTCTTGCATTCATATCTCTCTCTCTCTCGCTCTCTCTCTCTCTCATAGTAGATTAGAAATTTAAGTATATTCTATTGAACAACACTACAAAATAAGTGGCACGTAAGTGGTATATCACAACTTCTCCAGAGCTTTCTTCCGAGCTTTAATAGCAAGTAGGTGACAGGCAGAACTGGGTAGATCAGGTAGTTTGAGGTGTGACAAAGTATAGCGTTCGGAGAGGGGTGTGGAAGCGCTCTTTTGTCGCACCCCTAATGATAATTATTTATGACCACCTTTAGCCAGGTAAAACGCGTGATTTTGTCATAGATTCGTGGTGAGGAGGTGGGGAGCCGTTTTAAGAATTAAGGTGCTCAATATCAGTGCATTGCATTATATGAAATAAAACTCTGCCAGGGCCCTCCACATTTATGAGGCTGGCTTAGGTTATACATTTGCTCAACACGCCCACCCACAATTTATGAAGGGTAGTTCACATACACTTCCATTGAATTTTGTAATTGGTTTTCTATCCCATAGTATTACATTGTCTTGATAAAACTTTAAAGTTAAGAGAATATAATGAAAACCACACCAAAGAGACGGGTTTTTATTCAAAGATACCACACCTTTCGTAGTATATTATTGTGAACATAGAGTCGTAATTACACTCAGCACTTAATCTCACTACATTCATTACACCGTTTCCTCGCTCTGTGACTTTAGACTAATTATTAGTAAGTATATTGTATCAAGTAAAATTATAAAGATGTAAACTTATCCATACAGTAGCTCAATCATTAAACTTGTACGTATTCCTTATTATTAACAGCCAGTGTTGTTAATTTATGATTTAATATCTTGCTATACATTGTAATGTATTCTCCAAACAAGAATAGCAACAAACTATTTTTGTTTACTCTTTTAATATCTTATAAGAGGATGAATCTAAAATTCATAAAAATATAGTGAACTACGACAAACGGGAACCATTAATTTAAAGATAATATTCCTGTAAAAGTTGTGTTATTGATATCAAGAGAGTTGTAGTTTCTCGAAAAATACCACTTTGCCTACCCGCGTGGTAGTTTGGGTAGGATGTTCAGGATTTAACTGTGTTTAGTTTTCATTTTTTTTTTCAAGAATACAAAAAACTAATTTTTTTGTGAAATAACATCAATTGTCTTACAAAGTAGGGCCTATCGAATGATTACGAAACAACAAAATACCGTAAACAGTCTAGAAAATTAAGCAAGCAGAACAAATAAAACTTAGTTTCAAAAGATGGATATAAAATCGTTTTTAATAAAGAAAACTGCTCCAATGGTATTCTATAAAGCGTGTATTGCAAATATATCAACAATATAACATTTTGATCTGCAAATGGAATTTATTTGCAGTAAAACCTAAAATATATTTTAGAAATGGATTATTTAAATCAAATTTTATTTAAATATAACATATATATAGAATTCATTAACAATTAACTACTTGTTTTTATTAACAGTTACCAAAATTCTTAATAATTCTAACACCTCCCCCACCAGCCCGGTAGGGGTTATCCCTGTCATTTTCTTACGCCAATTGCATTTTAATTTTCGAATTCGATCCAAGTGTTTCGGGTGAATACTCCCATACCTTCTATACTTTGAAATGTGGAACCGGTCTTTTACACCCCATAAGACTCTTCACGTCATTGATTTTTATGCATTTTCTTGTTTGATAATACGAATATTAAGTAGTTTATAGTATGTAAAGTAATATGAAATAATAAAAGTATCAGATTTTCAACTGTTGTACAATATAATACTAATCCTAAATTGTATTAGGATGATATTCTTTGTAATTATACTATCATAATATATTCTAAATATTCAAATAAAAACAAACCCAAATTACTCGTGATGTTATTAGTTCATAAGAATATTTTCCATGAAATAGAATTTTAATTTTGATTAAATCCACTTCAGCGCCAGAAATTTGCCGGTTTCTGTAAGTTACGTTCTGTTAGGATATGGCTAGGTTGGGAAAAACTGAGGAAAAATGGAAACATTAATTTTTTTTCGTAAATATACTGATATGGGTACTCGAATTGTGCAGAATTTTCCCCTGATCACAAATATGTGTTATGCACGTAAACACCAGAAATGTGCCGATTGTTGTAAGGTTACATTCTGTTAGGATATGGCTAGTTTGGGTATTGATTGGTTAGGTTTGGTTAGGTTTCTTTAGGTTATACTAGGTTTGGTTAGGTAATGTTAGAGTTATTTATTATTAATAAATTGGTTTGTAGCATTGTTGGTAAATTCCTTCGAAGATCATAGATTTACCTAACCTAATATAACCTTAACAAACCTAAAATGGTTTGATTGCAAAGACCTTATCATATTTGTAATCAGTACAATATTCCGCATAATTTGAGTACCCACATTTCTATTTTTAGGGGCAAAAAATTGTTGATGTTTTTATTCATCACATTAATTTCAAATCCACATTTTCCCACATCTTGAGAGTCGGCTTCTTGTCTATAAATAAAGGAAAAGGGTAATTATAAAGAACAAGGGTTTTGTCGATATTTGTCTGATTTTTCGTCATACTATACACATTATATCAACTAGGTAACAATTGTATGATCGTTTTTTTAGTTTTCGTAATTTGTCCGGCTTTTTACAAATAAAAAAAGAGATCGTATAATTGTTTCTTAGTTTATATAATGTTTATACTATGACAAAAAATTATAATATATACATAGTATATCATAGTATATGCCAGCAGCCACAAGATTATGACCCACCCACCCACCCATACACATACATTGATATGATCCACCTGCCCACTAATACACGTAAAGTGGTATTGACCCAACCGCCCACCCATACACGTACACATACAGTGTTAGTGACCCACCCATCCATACACATACATTGTTAGTGACCCACCTGCCCACCCATACACATACAGTGTTAGTGACCGACCTGCCCACCCATAAACATAAAATGTTAGTGACCCACCCGCCCACCCATACACATACAGTGTTAGTAACCCACCCATCCATCCATACACATACAGTGTTAGTGACCCACCCGCCCATCCATACACATACAGTGTTAGTAACCCACACACCCACCCATACACATACAGTGTTAGTGACCCACCCATCCATCCATACACATACATTGTTAGTATGTATGTGTCTGGATACATACCAACAATACTCTTATAGAATTTTTAAAATTTATTCACCATTAAAATTAACTAATAAAAACTAAGTTACAATTGAGAGTTCAATATTAGATGCGGTAGATCTCTTTCATACTCCCACCCAACCAAACACGTATTGTGTTACTAACCCTCTCACCCGTCCATAACGTACAATGGTACTGACCCGCCCATACATGTACAGTGATATTGACTCACCCGCCCACCCATACATGTACAGTGGTGTTGACCCACCCGCCCACCCATACATGTACAGTGGTGTTGACCCACCCGCCCACCAATACACATACTGTGGTACAACCCACCCGCCCAATCATACACGTGGCTTTATTAATCTGTACTTGTATGGGTGAGTGGGTGGGTCAATAACACTGTACGTGTATGGGTGGGTGGGTGGGTCAATACCACTGTACGTGTATGGGTGGGCGGGTGGGTCAATACCACTGTACTTGTATGGGTGGGCGGTTGGGTCAATACAACAGTACGTGTATGGGTGGGTGGGGGGGTTAATACAACTATAGGTTAATGGGTGGACAATTGTTTATTTTTTAACGTAAAACGCAGCTATTAAAATTAGGTTCCTTCCTTGAAGTCTGAATTTTAAGTTAATAGCATTAGTGACTGAATAAAAGAGTTGGTGAATATACCAAACTCAAGACAGGTTAGACAATATTCGATTTTATTCAATATCGGTCAATTCAATATTAGAACTTTTTTATTCAATACCGTTGTACGTGAATGGGTTGGCGGGTGGGTAAATACCAGTGTACGTGAATGGGTGGGCAGGGGGGGTAATACCACTGTACGTGTATGGATGGGCGGTTGGGTCAGTACCACTGTACGTGTATGGGTAAGCGGTAGGATATGTTTCTTGATTATGTTACTAAATAAGTTGGTTCATCTCTGTTCCATGAGTGTTGGATATTTTAAACAGTTGATAATTAAACTGGAAGGAGCCAATGGCCAGTTAGGGGTGTGAGGGTGAGTGGGAGCTAACAAATTGAACTGTATGTGTCAGTACCACCGTGCTTGTATGGGTGGGTGGGTGGGTCAGTACCACCGTGCTTGTATGGGTGGGTCATTACAACCGTGCTTGTATGGGTGGGTCATTACAACCGTGCTTGTATAGGTGGGTCAGTACCACCATGCTTTTATGGGTGGGTCATTACAACCGTACTTGTATGGGTGGGCGGGTGGGTCAGTACCACCGTACAAAGCACATTTTGGTGGTACTATCGACTTTTAAATTGAAATAAGCCAGTAGTAGTGACCCATGCTGTAATCTAGCTACTTAGAGACAAAGTGTTAAAGAAATCGTAGGTGATAAGTTCTTTACCTGGTCCTCTTAATACTGGTAAGTTGTCCGCTCAATGGTTGCCATCAGCGTGGACACTACAAGATAAGTCTAGGATGTCAATGGTGGTTGTTAGTCAGGGTCTCGATGTTGTGTAGGGAAGAGAACTGAGAATCTGGCTTCAGTACAGTATCACTGTACATGTATGGATGAGTGGGTAGGTCAGTACCACAGTACATGTATGGGTCTGTGGGTGGGTCAGTACAACTTTGCTGTATGGATGGGTAGATCAGTACCACTAGCAGTAGTGTGTCAATTACCTCAATCATTCAAGGAAAGGTTCTTGCTGAGCAAAAGCCACTTGTTTCAAAGCAATGTCCAGTTTGTTAAGTACAAATTTCGACAAAACCCTTGTTCTTTTTATTTTCGACAAATATCGACAAAGCCCTTGTTCTTTATAACTACCCTTTCCTTTATTTATAGACAAAAAGCCGACCGTCTAGACATGGGAAAATTGTTGATTTGAAATTATTGTGATGAGTAAAAATGAGCGAATGTAGTAATTATTACAAACTAAGGCTAATCATTCCATAAAAAGTGTCATTAGTTAATTGTTCGCACAGGTGATGCAGTGCTGTAACCTAGCTACTTGGAGACAAAGTGTTGAAGATATTGTACGCGATAGGCTCTATACTTGGCCCTCTTAATACTGACATGGCGTCCGCTCAGTGGCTACCATCGACGTGAACACTACTAGAGAAGTCTTGAGTGTCCATGTTGGATGGTAGTAAAGGTTCGGATGTTGTAAAGGGAAGAGAACCGAGTGTCAGGCTTGTTAGTTATCTGAAAATCAGACCAACACTACGTGGCTCGGATTCCACGTAAAGCTGTAGGTCCCTGGATTACCTTAGCTCTTTCAAAAAATTCTCTTAATAAATAGATCGTAGATATATAGGCGAATATGAGGGTGGCGCAGTGCTGTAACCCTGCTACTTAGGGACAAAGTGTTTGCGAGATTGTAGGTGATAGGTTCCATGCTCGGTCATCTTAATACCAACACGAAGTCCGCTCAATGGTTGCCATCGATTTGGACACTACTAGATGTCTGGAGTGTCCATGTTTGATAGAGTTCAGATGTTGTGTAGGGAAGGACGTGGTCACTACTATAGAAATCTGTAGTGTCCATTTTGGATGGTAATCTTGGTTTAGATGTTGTTGTGTAGGGGAGAGAACTGACACTACGTGGTTCGGATTCCGCATGAAGCTGTAGGTCCCATAGTAGCCCTGGATATTGGGCTATTAATAAATGGTCCTTTCTGAGCTTATTTGAACTCAGATAGTAACAACTCTCATCACACCTATTTACCCCTTATATTCACCCATATATCTACGATCAGAGTCTTAGAAATGAATAGTAATAGAACATGCAAATTAGGAAAAGTAGCTGTTCTAACATTTATTTTTAATATTACCTTCACTATAAGCACTTTGAGTAAGTAGAAATATGGTATTGTATAGTATAAAAAAAACTAAATATTTTTTGTTGAGAAATCATTTTTGTATTTAATCATCATGAACACCTTAATAAGTTATAAATCCTAAACTATTTAACACGCACATCAGACATGTTAAGTCATTTAGTGACAGATTGACTAACAATGCTGAGACACTGTACTTGTGTGATTTACTTTATAAATATACTAACAATCTAAAAAGTAACAACAGCTACAGGTTCATTACTGCAAATTACGAATGTGTAAGGAGACACAGATGTTGTTGTGTAGGGGAGTGTCAGAGTGTCAGACTGTCAACTGAGTGTCAGACTTTTCAGTTGGCTTAAAATCAGGCCAACAATACGTGGTTCAGATTCTACGTAAATATGTAGGTCCATTAATTGCCCTAGCTAAAGGGCTATTATTAAGTGGCTCTATCTGAGGAACAACACTTAGTTAGTAACTATGACTACACTTGCTCATCTACACTAATCCCATTAAATTAACCCCTATATTCGTCCATATCTTGACGATCGGCGTCCTACTAATGAATAATGGTGTAATGACAAATTACCAGCTGGTGGTTATCAGCTTATCCCGTTCAAAATTTTTACGACTCTGTGATTGAATTAAGAACCTTTAACTTACGAAGCTGGGGTTTTAACTAATTAAGCTACCTATCAATTACATTACATTATTCCCTTGAGAATAATTTGTATATTCTTACAAATAATGTTTAAAGGCATATTATGCTAACACAGATCCTTCCAAATTTCTTGAACAATGTTTACAGTTAATTGATCCGAAAACTTGCTAAAAATCCCAGTTTTGCAAGCATTTTTCAACAATTTCACAATGAAGGGCATTGCAAGCCCTCAATGTATGTTTACTTTATTTAAGGTTCTCACAAACTTGGTCAATAGCGTTAAAACAATTATTCATTTTTCATTTATACCCTAGTTCAAATTAACGACTCTGTTATTAGATATAAATATGAAGAATGGAGAACAAAGTATTAATGACTATTCTTTAGTGTTTGTCTACTTTAATATGATAATCTTAAGAGTGTAATCCAAGAAAAAAAGAGGCTTTATTAATAATAAGTCATTCAGGCATAGAATCAATATATTTACATTGTCTAATAATAGAGCAATAATACAACATGGTTTATATAATAATACATCAGTTATTACAAGATTAGAATGCACCAATTATAACCCAATTAATGTTTTAATAATTTATATTTTAGGAATACTTGTATTTGTTATTTTTATATTATAAAAAAATAAACTTGTGTATAGGGACGTAGTTTTTAGACCTCTAAATGTGACAAGATAAAAATAAGACTTTGAAATAAAATATATAAAATATTCTTAATTATTAATTTAAATTAATTGATTAATTATTTGTGAACTTGAAAATAAATTAGTTTTGCCCAACTGCCGAGTTTTAATTTGACCCTCCAACTGCCACCCGTGATCCCCATCACTTGACTGGTTTTGAGCCATCCCCCAGTTGGCACGGCTTCCCGTTTTGGAGGGGGATAGGTCTCAGTATTTTGCACCTTTGTAAAGAATACATGAATAAATAGATATAATAATAAACACAATAATTTAGAAAGAGGCGTAAATATTAAAGAAAATAACCTAAAAACAAACACCTAAAGTACCAATCAAATGAAGACTTTAAACAATTTTAACTATAATTTTTGTCATTGTTAATTTTTGTTGATTTATTACTTGTTTGACCGCTGCCATATTGATTGCTTATAACATAATAATTTTGTTTTACATTGATAAAACCGCTGACTTGAGTGAGATAATTTTGTGTAATTTAATGTATATTTTATTTATTTATTCTTAAGACGCCGATCATCAAGGTATGGGCGAATATGGATTTCGAATGAGTGTAGATGAGTGAATGTAGTCTTTATTACAAACCAAGGCAGTTTTTTTTGTATAAAGTGTTACTAACCCATTCACCTACCTCCACTTTTAGAGTGAAGTTGGACCAGAAATTCCAGCAAAATGTAGCCAATTTGTAAGAGTTTACTTAAACATTGTGTAAAATCCATAAATATAGAATAATCAACATAATTTTTTCACCATTTTGTTCCTAATAAAGTGGGCTTTAAATACAATATAAATTACATGGCCTGAGGTAGGCCTAATATATTATTTTTGCATTTACAAAAAAAATTAAAAAAATTTTTGTTGAAAGCAAAACTGTTAAAATATTATGAAACTTACTTTGTACACCATGGAAACCCTGTAATTTTTCAGAGAAACAGTAATTTTACATGGAAAATTGATTATAAAATCTGTATCTTGTAATAATAAATGTGTAAAAAAAAAATTAAATGTCTGCAAAATTAGTAAATACCTTGCTCGACATTCATTTTAAACACTAAACAGTCCTAATACTTTATTTCTATGGCAACTAAATTATAATATTCACTTTCACAACACTTTACTTATAACGCACACTGTTGGTTACAAATTGTAACAATGTTTAGTTACATTGATTTTATAAAAATTAAAATATTAGAAAAAGTAATTGCAATATAAAATTAATTCAAATTATAAAATTGTAATCAAAATTTTGCAATTTTTCATAAAAATCAAGAATCTTAGCCTTTCAAATAAAAAAATATATTTTTCCCATTAGAAAAAAAATAACCAATATTTTTACAACAAGATCTTTTCCTGTCGAGTCTGATCGAAATGTTTTCTGCAATTTACAGGTTTTGGTGACGTTACGTTTGCTTTCTCCCTGAAGCTTCCTGATTAGTTCTTGTCACTTTTGTTGGAGGAATATGCGTGTAGTGGGGGAGTTACATAAATACTTTGAGGAAAGGTCTTTTCTGGCTGTTTTGCCGCCGTCTTTTGCTGTATTAAGTTGGCCGCTTTTTGAACCGTTCTTCCGCTTTGTTCCGGAGACAGTTCAATAAAGTAAAAAAACTTATAAATAAACGTTTATGACCATATAAGTGTTTTTAATTGATGTATCCTAAACGAGCATGTGTTCGAGTGAGGAGACGGACGTGTCTTTCTTATGCATGTGTGATCGTTCATGTAAGTATGAGATAGTGTATGAATGTGGAATGCTTTGTGTAACAATGTCGTGTACCTATGGGCCTGAGCAAGTGTCTATACATGTGAACTGTGTCCAGGAGGTTTTAGTTTTTTAGCGGATTACAGTGACTTTGATAATATGCTTATGTTCTATAGAATATGAGGCTTTCATCCAGATTTTAAAAGAAAAGGCCATAGACCTTAAATTTAGCATTGATGAAACTGACACTAGATAAAAAGTAATATTTATACAAAAAAGGTATAATATTTAATTTAATATTTCCATGTAAATTAAAACCAGACAAGGAAATGGTCTATCTTCAATACTATTTCACTCCAAGAAAAAAGTAATCCAGGAATGACAAAAACAAAAGTAGAAAATAATGTAGACAAACCCATTAAAAAAGACAAAAAAACTTTTAAGACAGTAGTACAGTGTTTGCTAATGCTCTTGCAAATTTCAATTAAAGACATCCCCACTGTTGAAAAAGAAACTGAAATTCATAAATAAACAGCAGAAAAAGTTTGTATATTTCTCTCAATAAGTTCCTAAATTAATTCTTTAGGAAAATAATAGAAACACCAAAGATTTTGAAATAAAAATATCCCGGAGAAATCATATAATCATCAACGATTCAAAAAGTATTTTTACAAAACCATGACAAAAAATCAATTAGAATTAGCATGTTTCAAGTTTCAAACACGATATATGTTAAATTTATCTACATTCATAAAAACCAATCAAAACCATGTACATTTAGGATGTGAACTGATTTCATTGACAGCTTAGATGTGTAGGACCACTATGATTCTTAGATTGCATGGGTGGGTTAGGGCTTTGTTTAAATTTTGACTGTTTAATCTGAATAAGTCCTTAAAATAAACCAGTTCTAACTTTTAGATTATTTTTATTAGGGTTGTTTCCCTCTGCATGCTTATGTCCAACAACATTGGCAATTCCTGTTCCACCAAGCATCGCCTGCTGAAATCTTCAGTTCAGTCTGTCCTATTATACGGAGTGGAGATCTGGGTAAATTGCTCTTAATAAGAAATTTTCTGCCGAGCATGCAGGCACATTGTGAGTTTCTTCTACTTATCGCATGGTTTCAAAGACAGCCATCCAGGTTTTCAACAGAGCCGTACCTGTCCACTTAATGAACTGTGAGTAGCAGGTGATTTACCGTAAGAGGCCTGAGGTTAGCAGAGATAAATAATGGGCGCAAGAACAGTGACTGTATATCACTCACACCAACTAAAACACACAACACATGCATACTCATTGACACACATTCAGACCTCACACGCATGCACTCACACCTCACACATACCTCACCACAAAGTAAAAAAAAAATAAAATAAAATAATAATAAAAATTAAAACACCAAACAAAACTTAAATTAATGAATAAATAAACACATGCACACGTGCACCTACACACACACATAACAGACATGTCACATCCATTCACCCACCCCCAAATTTCAAGCATACAAACACCAACGTAAGTTAAAGTTTCACATTTACAAACCCAGAAAGAGAAAACCCTGTTTATGACGACACATCTACATATTTAATGTTATTTAGTGTACATAGATATTAATAAATTGTATATTTTTTCCTTCCTACCTCAACAAGCCATTTGTTCACACATTTTTTAAATGTACCAATTGAGCATGGTGCTGGAGCTTTAATCTTTACATTTGTCATTAATCATTATACTAACGGGTCATTAAAACTTCATATATATTATTGATCATTAGACAAATAATCAATTCTTAAAGTAATACATCACTAATCACCAAATTATTGAAGCAATAATTAGTAATTACAATCAATGAGTTATCAAATCCTATATCAATACAAGCACAATTTGAATTATATTTTATTAATAAACAACAGATACAGTACATGAGTTTTTGTCATTGATGCCGGTTATTTTTATTATTTATTATTTTATGGTTACTCATAAAAAATACTTTAATTATTTCAAGAAAGTTAAATTATTTTTTGAATTAATATTTATTTGTTACATATTGTTAAAGCATATAAGAAAATTGTCAATAAATACAATTGTTATTTTTTTTTTTTTTATTATTAATGTTTCATCATTTATACATTAGTCATATTTTATTTTATTATTCATGAGTTACAATTTGTTTGCTAATTATAACAATGTTTTAAAATACATAAACATGGTATTTCGTTTAAATATATTTCCAAATGGATTGTCATGTCTTTTGGCTTTACAGTGAGCCATTACTAGTAGTATATAAAACAGTCACTTTATTATGAGATGTCACTCATTTGTTGAAAACTGGAAACGGTCCACGTGAAAAGTTTTACACTGTTTTGCACTTATGTTTATTTTAAGTTTCAAATGTTGGAAAACCAGAGTCAAATTCTGAGTGTGATTTATTCACAAGTTGGTCTTGAGAGACTACGAATAACGAAACAATGATTGTCTTACGTATCAAAACTGGTTGATCCACAAGTTGTTGTTCTCGAGCATGGACTAGTGTTCTGGGGTGTAGAAGGTTGGAAATGCCGCGTCAATGGGATGACTCATCACCTGATGTGTCCCGGGAATGGCAGCTCCACAACGTCATGGGTCTAGGTAGTGTGCCGGTCCTCCGAACCCCCATCTGTGGCACAACACCGTTACTCCCAGAGTGTCCACACTGTCACTTGTGTCCATTCGTGTCCATTTTTCACAAAATGTTTCTAGTTGTCACTGGTTCTCGGGCACGATCATTTTACTTTATGGTTGTTTCCCATTATTTTTAATGTCCACACGGTCTCAACTAGTTTCACTGAAAGTTTATATCAGTATAAGATTCTTTTATCTGCACATAATTACTTTGATTACCTTTACTGTTAATTGGTACATATAACATAATTTAGTTGTTATCTACTGCTTATAACAATGGCTTTAGTTCCATATACAATTACATGGAGTGAGAAATTATTACCAAAATATTTAACATACTCATGTTTAATTAATTTTTATTCTCCCTATATTCACTTGTGTATACACACATACACTACTTGTGCATACAGTTTCAGTAATTTCTACATTAACTAATGCTGCTTTTCATATTTCAAGCTGACATATTTGAAGTTAATTGTCATTATTATGTTTATAAAGTTTTCAACAAGTCATTACTCGTTATTCATTATTGATATTGCTATAATGAATCATGTTTACTATTATATTTTATTCACATCAAATTGTGATTTCTATCACTTATTAGTTGCATCAATGACACTACAAAAGTTTATCATCAAAATTTACAATTACATATTTACCATCATCTTACTCCTACAATGTTATATTTTAGGTTATATTCAATATCATCATACACAAGTTGCAACAAAAAAGCATTATAAAAAATCTCCTTTAGTATTGTATTTTTAAAGTTACTAATCTATTGGTGTCTGCAACATGACTTTTGTAAATGGGGACTTGCCATGCTACAGATCACTGTAAGCTTTTGTCTTTAGGCGCTATTGCCAAGGTTAACGGACACCTGAAACTGTAAAACTGTACCATTGTGTGATTAATAGTGTACTTGGCGTTGAATAATTTTGAATTTGAAAGATGGCTAGTTGTGATTAGGATCAAATCGTACTACTATTAATCACTGGCTATTCTCATTCTATAAACTTCTTAAAATGACTAAAAATCATTTAAGTTTATCAAAATACATACAATATACATCTTTGTCATATTAAATTCATCATATACAAATTATAATAATACAGCATTATAAGGAATCTCCTCTCATCATCTTATTCAAACATAGGTATCATCTCATCATTGATTTTATATTCATCAAGTCATATCAATATAAGTATAAACAAGTTATCATAGCAAAATATTACAAAAAATCCTGTTAAATCATCTGGGTCTCACATAAGTATCATATTATTTCAATGTTGCATTCATTGAGTCATATCAATGTAAGCACAAACCAACTACAATAACACAGTGTTACAATAAATCTCTTTAAATCATCTTAGTTTAAATTAATCATCATATTGTTGTTTGAGTAATATTCATCATAAACATAAACAAATTTTAATAACAAGATATTACAAAAATTCTCTACACATCATCCTAGTTTATTATTATCTGTGTTACATTCAGTAGTAACTAAATATTACCATTATTTTCCTTACATCATCTTGTTTTAACATACATGTTTTATTATTTCAATGTTACATTTAAATCTTTTACTCAATCACAAATCTTATATTATGATCAATATTACAATTCTTCAACTAGGCCTACTATTTGTTTATTATTATTATGTGACATCTTTAAATATTTTTCTTTAAACAGTTACTCTTACTGTTTATTTTCTTTTTACACGAATCTCATTTTGTCATTTATTATTAGTATTATATTCTTTGAGCTACCATGTATTTATTATTATACTGTATGACCTCTTTAAATGTCTTCTCATTTAAAAATCATCTCTATACCTTATTTATTTATTTTTTATACAACTCTCCTATCATTATTAAGGTTACATTTTTTCAATTACCATTTATTACTATGATATCTCTAAGTATTTTCTCTTTTAATCAATCATTTTAATCATTAAAATATTTATTTATTATTATTTCATCTTTTAATATGATATCTTTAGATATTTTTCAGTGGACAGCTAATTTTACAGTTTAGTTTTCTGTATCAATGGGATTATCCGAGAGTACCAGTTTAAATTTTTTCTTTTTATATTTGAAGTTTGAGAAGCATGAGATATTATAGTATCTCATCACATAGTTGACAACATCTTCCATGTTCAATTCACAGTTTTCACCCCCCATCCATTCACCTTCAACTTCTCTTTGTTTATTTATTCCCCAGTACTTACTTATAACCTCCATTTCAAATTCAAAGAACTCATTCAATTCATCTAACCTATTTCTGATTGTTTTTAGTTTTTCATTTTCATGATAGTTAAATTCATTTATTTTGTCTTCAAGGTTAGTGTTACAAGCTGTCAAAGTTTTCTCTATTTTTTCTATTTTATCATCTAGCACAATGTTTTGATGTCCTGTCTGCTTTTTAACTTCATCATTTACACTAGGCCTACTCATTTGATTAGTTAGCTTATAGCCTACTTTATTTGTTTTTACATTTATTTTTATGTGTTTAGCTAGCAAGGTTTTACTTATTTCATTTAGTCCATTCTCTACATCAGTTATATTGATAGTTTGTTCCCTATCTTGTTGATTTACTTTATTGCTACCATTTTCTTTCAATTCACTTTCTACATCAAAGTACACTTTTACTCTTTCAGTTTTATTGACAAAATTGTCTTTAGTCTTCCCTGTCCTATCAATAACTTCTTTTATGTGCTTATTAGCTTTCATTTTAAGTTCATTATTTAACTTTGTTACACCCTCACTTACTTCTTTAATCTTAACACTTCTTCCACCTAACCTTACATTGATCTCATCAAGTTTAGAGTTAATATCATTGTTTATGTTTATCAGCAAATCTAACCTCGTATTAGTTTCCTCATTTAGATTTATGTTACTGTCATTTGTCTCTTTCATTTTAGCATTTGTCTTACCTAACTTAACATTAATCCCGTCAAGTTTGGTATTTATGCTGTTATTCACATCTAGAAGCAACTCTATTTTATTGGACAGTAGGCTGTCCTTATTATTATTTACTTTGATAGTTTGTTCTCTATCCTCATCATTTATTTCATTTACAACATTATCTTCCTTTATCTCACTATCTTTATTAGCATCTACTCTTACTTCTTTTAGTTTATTGTTTATTTCATCAATCTTAACCTCAGTTTGGTCTAATCTTTCACTAATTTTATCAAGTCTAGTTTCTGTTGCATCTAATCTCTTATTGTTTTCATTATTTATTTTAGTCATATTAGTGTTTATTTTATCAACCATTTCATCAAGTTTAGTATTAAATTCCTCACATTTAGTTTCAAAATTAGTATTTATTTTTACAATCATGTCCATTATGTTGGACAGTGTATCTTCCATTTTTACGCTTGGCCTATCCTCTTCAACTTTATATTTGAATATATTTAAATATATTTAATTCAATAAAAGTATTATATAGTCCCACGTGGTCGGCGCCAAACTGTAACGTTATGCCTTTTAAAAGGTCGTTACATTAATTACTTTTGCTCAATTTATTTAATTAAAATATTTAATAAATTGAATTTCTTTAAATTTTTATGAAATCTCTTTTTTGTTTCTCAGGGTCTTAAACGGGTAAATCGGTGGGACTATATAATACAAAAATTCCAAACTTCCTTTACACAAACATTTTTTATTTACATTAATTTAAACATGACTCTACTTTTACTCACAAACAAATTTAATTATAACATGAAGTTTTTTACTTTAATTAAATTATTGAACAAAACTATTTTTTAATAAAATACTTATATCTAGACTTATCTGAGGACGTGGCATTGTTGAAGTTAATTGATTGAAGACATCTTATATAGGCCTACTATTTATCTATTCACTGAATTTAAACTGCACACAAATATACTAACAAAAATAAAAACTGTAATTTGTATTATATTCAACAATGAAATTTTACAAGTTTAATTATAATTTATGGCCAAGTTGATGTCCTGAGGACCTCAACCTAGTTGCCCTTGTCAAGAGTAAAGTAAAAGTGAACGAGTCGGACGCCTCGCTTCCCTCCGTCGACCTCGAGGTCTTTTCCCTGCCTCTATTCGGTCAGCCTATCCCGTACCTACATGCTCCTTGAACTTTCCAGCCAACCAATCGCATGTCTCCTTGCTCCTTGGGTTTTTCAATTTAACGTTATTTCAAATGATTTGTCTCCATAAGGTGCTGCCTCTGCCGAGAGACTTTGGAACTAACTATCCCTTCCTCTTACGGTTATCATTTCGACTGGTGACACTTAGACTCGTCACCATCTGTTTACTGCGACATATTCTTGGAAAAAACCCAACCCATGTCTGAATTGGTAACAAAGGAAGGATTGTGCTTGTAGCTTCAAGCGTTTAGTTAGAACAGATATTTCTGTTTCCTTTTCTATCTAACTGGTGATTTACTCACAAAAATTATCGAATATAGTTTGAGCATTCGTTGGTTATATTAATTAAATATATCCCCTTCTTTAATACAACAATTTATTATTTATTAGAATTAATTTATTTATTTATCAATTTGGTGGACCTGTTACAACCGAGATACTTAAACTTACTCACACATTCTACAACCTCACAAGACACACATCTATTGAGGTCACCACATGTATGAAGATGCAGATATATGTTTATCGGATCACGATCAGCCCTTAAAGAGATTGGCATGCACTTTGTCTTCTGTAAATTTACAATGAGTCGATTCTGATCAAAGCATCTCTTGACAGTGAACCACAGAGCCGAAAACCTCCCAGCTGGTTCCTACAGACAACAAAGCCGTGTCATTGGCATATAGGAACAATAACCATTATCTAGATTTATTTTACCCATGTTATTAATGTAAATTAAGAACAGGAGAGGCCCAAGTGTGCTGCCTTGAATTACTCCATAATCAATCTTCCTACTGAAACTATTTCCCCCCATAATTGAAACTAATTGGTATCTGTCAGTAAGGTAGTTCTTAAACCAATTTAATGTAACTATGAAAGCCAATGTGTTCAAGTTTTTTTACTATTAACAACGAGCAATCAATTGTGTTGAATGATTTAGCTAAATCAATAAAAACCAAAAGTGGTTTTTTATTCCGGCCAATAATGTTGTGTATTTTATTCGTAAGACTAAAAAGGTGTTTTTTTAAAAAGAACTTAAATGTTTTTTAACTGCCTACTTAACTTATCTCGCTGCCTGATTGATTTAAGAAGACCGGAAGTCAAGTCAAATCATCTTTATTTACATATACATAGAGTACAGTGTTGCGTCAAAAAACAATAAAATAAAATGATAAATACAATAAAAAGCATTTAGCAAATGACATAGGTTGTTATTTCTTCTAAGTCCTCAAGATTAGAAATTCTTGTAGGGTGTAGAAGGATCTGTCCAGCAGCCACTGCATCAGTGATGTCTTCAGGTTTCTCACTGTTAGCTTCTTCAGGTCTTCAGGCAGACAGTTATAGAAGACAGCGCCTCGGTAGCACGGCTTTTTCTCGGAAAAGGTTGAGGTGGTGTATGTTAAGTGTGAAGTTGTGCCTGTGTCTTGTGTTGTAGCTGTGCTGGTCTCCCAATCTGGCTTTGCCAGACTTCACGGTGTAGAGGATAGTTTCAAGGATGTAGAGTGATGCTACAGTCAGTATTTTTAGTTCCTTGAAGGCGTCTCTGCAAGTATCCCGTACACTCAGGCAATTAAGTGTCCTTACAGTCCGTTTTTGTTTTATAAAAATTCTTTGAAGGAGTGTGGCACTAGTTCCTCTCCAGACTGTCAGCCCATACCTCAGGTGTGATTCAAAAATTGAATAGTATGCTGTCGTGGCTGTTTTTATGTTGCTTATCTGTTTAACTCTTCGTATAACAAAAATGCTCAAATTAAGTTTCTTGCGGAGCTGTTCTAGATGAGGTTCCCATGTTAGGTTATTATCAATTATTATACCTAAATATATTTACTAGATTTGACTAGTAATTTCTGCGTGCTCTTGGTGGTGGTTTGGATTTGGTGTAAAAATGAGTTGGTAACTTTTGCTTTTGTTTAGGACTAGATCATTTTGGTAGCAGTATTGTCTGGTCATGTTGAAGGCTATAAAAGTATCTACTTCCAGTTGTTCTTTATTTTTATTTGCAACAATCAGTGCAGTATCGTCAGCAAACATCACTGCTTCACAGAGGTTCTGTAGGTAATTTGGAAAGTCGTTTGTCAAGAGAATGTATAGGACAGGGCCAAGGACCGATCCCTGGGGCACTCCTCTATTGATTGGTAGAACGTCTGATTTTGCTTACTTTACTATTTGGTTGTCTTTATATGTGATCTCTACCAGTTGTTTTCTGTTGCTGAGGTAACTGTCAAACCACTGAAGTTCTTTTCTATTAATACCAAGATTTTGTAGCTTTTTTGATGATCATTTTGTGATCAAGGCAGTCGAATGCTTTGCTGAAATCCAGCAGTATCGTTGTTGCTATGTAGCCTTGTTCCAGTTTATCTATTATACTTTCAAATAGTTGTATTACTGCTGTTGCTGTTGACCTGCTCCTAATGAAGCCATGCTGTTTGGGGGTAAGAATGTTGTGCTGTTAGAGATGTTCAAGTAGCCTATTTAGGGCAACTTTTTCCAGAATTTTTGAGAAGTTTGAAATGAGAGATATAGGGCGATAATTTTCTGCTTCTGTGTGTTGACCCCTCTTGAATTTAGGGTATTTTTCGCAAGGGAATTTTCGCTGTTTTCAGACTACTCGAGAAGATGCCTTCGTTAAAAGATTTATTTATTAAGTCCTTGAGAGGAATAGTTAGTTCGTCCTTACAACATTTAATTAATTTGGAGGAAATATTATCTTCACCGGATGATGTTTTGGGTTTCATTGAGTCGATGACTTTATTTATTTCTTCCTCTGTCGTGTTATAGAGCTGTAGGTTTGGAATAGGGAAGTGTTGAGGAAACGTTTGAGTTGTGTCAGCTGTTTGATTTTGGTTAGATGATTTATTTTGTTGCAGTGTCCTCTCTGCGATTGTAGCAAATTATTTGTTAAAAAGGTTGGCGATGTTTTCAGGTGAGTTATGAATCTCTCCATTAGCATTCAAGCTGTTTATGTAGGTAGCAGTGTTTTTCTCCTTTCTCTCAGAATTTATAACCTTCCACAAAGCCTTGGATTTGTTTTCAGCCTGTTTTATAAACTCAACATTTTGCTTTTTCCTCAGGTCTTTGAGTTTAAGGTCATAATTTTTCTTAATCAGTGCTGTATTTCTTTTATCGTTGGCATTTCCTGTGAGGGTTTCTCTGTTTAGTGCCTCCAGGTAGGATGTTTTAAGTTCTTCACTTTGTTTGGACATGCAGTATCCATTACAAATCGCACAGCACCTTCAAAAGCATTGAAAGCACCATCAGTGTTTTCTCTAGCTGTGACATTGGTCCAGTATTGAGCTGCTAGGAGTCTTCTAGCTTCTTCCATTGTGTGTTTATTGATGATCCTTCGCTTGGTCACATTGAAGGTGGTATTTTGTACCTCTGCTCTAATACTACAGACTTGTGCAATGTGGTCAGAGAGTCCTGTTTTAGTTACGTTGTGATCTTTGTTAAGGTTCGTACAGGTGAAGTCAATAGAGGTCCAGCTATGATGAGTGACTCTTGTTGGTGGCAGTTCCAGTCTTCTCAGATTGTACCCTTCTAGAGCCTCTGCTAAAATTTGTTTCTCTTTGTTTTTTGTTAGATTATCCACATTTATGTCTCCCATTATAACTGTTGGGTTGTTGAGGTTTATGATTTTATCTAGTTCCGTTGAGATTACGTCTATTGAATCATCTAGATTGGTTTGAGGTAGCCTGTAGATGCCCATTAGAAAAGGTTGAATTTTTTATAACTAATTTTCAGAAGGATGGACTCACAGACTGCTTCTGATGTTCCATCGGATATTCTGTGGACAATTGTGACTTTGTTTTTTAGTTTCAGGCTGGCAAATGCAGCGACTCCTCCTTTACGATAGTCTGTCCTGGAAAATCCTCCTAAAAGTTTATAGTTTGGAATTTGTATATTTTCGAAATTTTCACTTTTTAGTCTATGTTCTGTTAGAATGACGATGTGGGGGTTAATACTATGCAGGAAGTGTGTAAGCCTTTTTATTTTATTTTTCATCCCATCTATGTTTTGGTGTACTACTACAAGTTTCTTATCTTTTTTTCTATTAGGTTTAGTTTTCTGTGTCTGAGGTGTTATTCCTTTAGTGCTAGGTTTAATGTCAGCTGGGATATGGTTAAGCTTGTCCAATTTGTTTCAAAGTCCTCTTATGATTTGGTTTTCAATTTTGAGTGTTTGTGGTGGTGGCGTCTTAAAAAATGTTGGTGAGAGCATGCGATAGTTGGTTTTAAGCTATCATCCTGCCTCAATGGTTGTGGAGAAGGATTGCAGTTTTTTGGACAGGGCTTGACTGATTCCCTCAATGTCATTGGTTGTGAGGAAGAGTTGCAGTTTTTTGGACAGGGTTTGTCTGGTTCCCTCGATGTTAATGGTTGTGGAAGTGTATTACAGTCTGATGTCAAAGGTTTTGAAAGTGTGGAGCAGTTTTTTGTACTGGGTTAGTCTGATTCCCTCGATGTCAATGGTTGTGAAGAAGGGTTGCAGTTTTTTGGACAGGGTTTGTCTGATTCCCTCGATGTCAATGGTTGTAGAAGTGTATTACAGTCTGATGTCATACGGTTTTGAAATTGTGGAGCAGTTTTTTTTTGGATACGGTTTGTTTGATTCCCTCAGTATGTTTAGCTCCGGTTTCTTATAATGGTTTAAATGATCTAAGTCAGAATACTGCTGACTATAACGGGTCCATTTTGTGAGCAAATCTTCTTGAGATGGAGCAATATAGGTAAAGGACTTGGTATGTCGTGAAATTGCTACAAGGCAGTGTGGGAATGAGTTGTAAATCTCTTCATTGCAAGTTGATAAACTTACAACTAAAAAATGAGGTGCTTGTTTACCCTGATATTTATGTATAGTTGACACGTCATGGCCTAATTTTGCAAGCTTTAGCTTTTCGGCTTGTTTGAAAACCAACAGTTTTATGTCATTCTTCTGAGTAGACAAACAATCGATGTTATCAAGGGAGAGCTTAACAAGTTCTCTCTTTACATGATTGCTTGTCATAATCTCTTCGGTGTTGTACTTGGATAGAATGCAAGTAGTGCTCAGTGAACACCTAAATGAGTGGTTTAGTTGTTGAGAGATTTTTAATATTTTGGTGATGTCCTCGAATTTTGTTACTTTTGTTTTGCAGTTCTTAATTCTGTAATGTAAGAAATTTGATTAATGTCACTAATCAGCAAGACTTCTTTAGCCTTTGAAAGTTTAACAGCAAACAATATTCCCCTGCATGGAGCATAATGAGTTAATTAGCTCTGGTCTCATCTACAAATGAAGTCGCTTGCTTAATATCTAGTGGAAATTGTTGGTTTGTTTCATATTCTCCAACAATTAAGAAATTATCTGTTAGTTCCAATTTAATAATAGCTGACTTAACTCTACTTAAATTTGCAATAACAATTAACAAATGATCAATGCAAATTTTGTAACCAATCCCTTTCTTTGCTTTGTTACTTTAAGTTAAATTTCTTAATAATTTGATAAAATAATTTATGCAAATTAAAATTGTGCTCTTAATCTCAGGGTAAAATGTGGGTAATTTGGTGAGGCTGTAAGATTATAATAAACAAAGACTCTTGTTTGAAAAAAGTTACCGTACTTTAATAAAACATTATTTTTTAGTTTTTTTTTTTTTACTTTTCTATTATTTCAATAGACAAAAATGAATTTTATTATGGTTTCACAGATTTCAATATGATTAAATCATCTTATAGCTAAAACTTATCTTATTGTCCTTGCATTCTATTGGTGAAAACCCGCATGTTCTTCAATCATGTGTTAATATCTCGCTAAATTTAATCCTTTAAAACCGCACGAAAGTTTTATATTTATTTAAATTTTTCTTTGAAAACAAAATATATTATTATTCTAAAGAATTTACTTATATTTTAAACACAATCACACGCGGTTTAATGTATTCTACCGAGAGGAACACCATGTTCAGGTGTTCCTTGTTGAAAGGAGGATTGCCAAGTGGGGTGATGCCTCCAAGACGTTGGAGTACGTTCCCCCTCCTACTTTCTTGTCCGTTGAAACTAATTGTATTGGGTCAGAGAGTTCACTTCCGCTTATGCCACGCGGTCCTGACCCCAGCAAGTGCTGCTTTCACCGGTTGTTTCCTTAACCAGACCTATCCTTTGGATTCGTCCAGTGTGTTGTCATACAGTGACTCCCCTTTTGGTTTGCCATGTGGACTCTTCTTCTGAGAAATTAGTCGAAAACAGATAAGCTCCACCCTTTCAGACAATAATGGAAAGAATGTTGTTTACTCAGTTCTCGGAAAACATCTGTCACAATGTCTCTATCCACTTCCCTAACTGGCTGGTTACTTACTTACAACGATTTCAGAATATTATCTGAATGTTTGTTGTTTATTTTGATTAAATATATTTATTTCTTCAACAAAATAATTTATCATTTATTTAATTTAATTAATTTATTTGTCAATTTGGTGGACCTGTTACAATTTGTGTGTGTGCTGTAACCCTAGTTGGACCATTAATACAGCTAGTAAAACCAGCCCCATAAAGAACATTGAGATAACGCGTCCTGAGTTTCTGGCAATATACAACAATTTGTCACCAACAATCCAGTGTTATTGGTCCTTAGATATGTTATAGCAATATGACTCAATATCATTGATGATCAACTCAAGGTCCCGTTTCGGTGATGGACTGAGATAAACGGCCAGCACGCTGTGCCGCTCCCTGCCAAGCGATACATCTACTTCAATACATGTGGCCCCATGCAAACTTACTTCCACACTATTCACAGCATACGACTTACTCATATGTACAATCACACCATAATTCTTTTCCCGTCTCGTCTTATTCAACACCACATTGTAACCTTCCAAATACTCAATCACACTACATTCTTCGATCCAGGTCTCAGTCATAACTATCATATCAAATTTTGTATCGTACCCATTTAGAATAATTAGCAATTCGCCAACTTTTTTGCTGTAGCTTCTAATATTTACATGCAAAATTGTAAAAAATTATTAACAAAACCATCTTCTTTAAAAAAGCTAAACTTATTACTATCTTCATACACACACTCATTCACTCTTCTATAGTGTGCAGCCTCTTCTATTAAGTCAACCATCTCGCTTTTATACCTAAGCCTACCCTTATTGCAAAACACACATACGTAAATGCTATATCAATACAGCCTTAAACTAAAGCAGATCTAATAAATTAAAAAATTAGACGTAATATAGTAGAAAAAAGAAACTTCAATAATATACAGAGGGGAAGATTTAACTGTAGCTATATACAGAATGCTTTTCATAGACATATATAAAGAAAAAGCATTTTAATAAGAAAAGTAAATAGAATAGAACAATTAAAAATATATTTATTTGATGTAAAAAAGGAACCTTTATACAAAAAAGCCTATTTTGTATAAAAACCGTTAGATATAACATTATGAATAATAAGAAAATGTTATGTCATTATTTGATTGAAAACAAAAGGATTTCCGTAAAAAATAAGAACGTGCTTGATAAAGATATAAAAAGAAAGAAATGTAACCTTCAATGTATAGTAAAAAAGAGAAGACAAACTGACCATATAACTAGTACGTAAAATAGTATTAGTAATAAGACTAATTAAAAGTAAATAAATATAATAATATAAACAAAATCAGTACTCCATTTATAGAACTGAAAGTACAAAATGAAATTAAATAAATCAATTACAGGATAAACTTCTAATATCTGCAAAAAGACATATGAAAAACCTAAACTACAAAACATATTATCTGTATGTACATATATGTATACACTTTCGTATGAATGCAAAAGAATTACACAATAATTAAGATAATATTTATCAATCAGTTATTTAAAGTTTTAAATAAATTGTGCAATCTTCAGGATGTAAATAGTGTTTTTCCTATTTTTGTAAATATATTGTTAACTATTTTTATTATTACTGCCCATCAATTAGAGTAAAAAAAGGGTGACAACTTTCTTAAATCAGTCAAACTTCTTGGTATTTCTTTAGATAGTGCACTTTGCTGGGATGAACATGCTTTTAGTCTTTGTAAGAAATTGTCAATGGTGCTATTTTTAATACGAAAACTAAAGAATTGTGTGAGTCCTGATGTGTTTGATGGCATACTTTGGTCTTTTTCACAGCCATTTAAGTTACGGTGTACGTCTCTGGGGCAATTGTAGTGCTGCTAAAAAATCTTTTATTTATTTGGCAGAAGAAGGCAGTACGAGTGTTGGCTGGAATATCTAATCGGAAATCCTGCAGAGAATATTTTTCCAAATTTAAAATCATGACACTTGCCAATATGTATATTTTTAATAATTTAATCTTTTTTAAAGAAAATATAAATGGCTTTAATACTCACAGTTTAGTACACGATTATCAAACAAGAAACAAACAAGACTTAGTTACACCAAGCATTAGATTAAGTAAAACAATGAAAAGTTGCCAATATCAACAATTTAAATTATTTAATAAGCTACCATTAACAACTAGACTATTACCAAATAATAAATTCAACCAATTTATATTTAAGTGGCTTAAGGGCAACGTTTTTTATTCAGTTGAAGACAATATGACTTGTGATATTGTATGACTAGTATATTTGTAATATATACCTACCTATATTTTAATCATAGTTACTGTTGTAAACATAGATATACTCGTATATATTATTTATTTTTAGATATAAACTGACGAAGCCTATTGTAATTGCATAATTATTTAATGGCTAATAACAATCTTGAATCTTAAGAATAAACAAAAAAAAAAAAAAAAAAAGAAAAACAACTTTTAGGTATAGAGACATAGCAAATTATTAAAATACAAATAGTATTAATTAATTTAAATCTATTCATAAACTGAAAATGTATTCTTTAAAAATAACAACAACAAAAGTAATAAGTAAATAGAGCCAATATGTCACTTCTTATCAGCAACAATCGCAATGTTATCGATGGTCCACACTCAAAGGGTCTTAAGGAGGCCCTTGTTGTAGGCTGTGAGATGGTCACTCACATACACTGGACCGGAGGCAAGAGAAGCCGCAGGATCTGTTGTCTGCAATGTTTTCCTTCTAGCAGCACAAAGCCATGTTGCAGCACCAAGCCATGTCGTCAACAGATTGTGAGACGAACTACGCCACGATGTTAGGATGGAGGTGGTTGTCTCTCGTTGCTAGCAAGCGATGAGCGATGGAGACGTCATATCTCTGAAACGGGAAATCGATGGCTTTGGCTACGGCCTGCAGAACAGGATAAACATCGTCGACTGGCATCACCGGAACTCCTTTTATCCCCAGGTTGGAGGCTCTAGTGTACTGTTGCAGGTCCACCATGTCTCGTTTCAGCTCCTTGACCCTATAGGTAAGTGTCTCGTTGCTTGCTCTGAGACTGCTACACTCCTTCTTTAAGGCAGCATTCTCAGCTTCCACCGCTGACAGCTTCGGCTTCACTTCTGTCAGAGTATCGTGGACCGAATGGAGAGATCTTTCCAGAGATGTGACACTTTCTCTGTAGGCACTATTACTTTCTGCTATCTCCCTTGTTAAATTCTTCAGCAGTTCCAATACGGTCGAATCATCTGAATCAAAACGACTAGCAGCTGATGCTGTCTCGTGCGCACACTCGTCACGACGTCATGTGGCTGTTGCCCTGGCGGACATGCTTCGTCGCGGTTCTGATGCGGTAGCACGCAGGGTGGAACACCGCTCCACAATCAGAACACTTTGCCACTTCCTTATGGTTGGTAAAACGCACATTGCACTTAGCACACACTATAGTTACAGCAACTATTATTAAAACAAGTAGGAAATATATTTAAAATAGTTAATTTAATAAATTAAGAATAACAATTGGAATGGAGAGAAAAAATAATACTTGTGGAAAGAATTGATGTTTTTGTGATAAGTATGTTCCTTTTGTTAAAGGTTGCATACTTGGAGGAAGACAAGTTAGAAGATACAACTATGAAAATGTCCGATGCAGCGATCTCAGAGGAATTTAACTGTTGCCAACCGTGCTTTAAAAAAAATAAGCAGAAAAATAAATCAATTTTGGATGTAAACATTATGCAGTGCTCTTATGAAATTAACAAAAGAAATAAGTTAATAAGACATGCAACATCTCATAATGGGGAGAAGTGTTTTAGTTGCAGTCAGTGTCCTTATAAAACTGCTCACAAGAGTCTTTTAAAAAATCACTTAAGATTACACACAGGAGAGAAACCTTTTAGTTGCAGTCAGTGTCCTTATAAAACTGCTCAAAAGAGTCATTTAACAAATCACTTAAGATTACACACAGGAGACAAACCTTTTAGTTGTAGTCAGTGTCCTTATAAAACTGCTCACAAGAGTTGTTTAACAAATCACTTAAGATTACACACAGGAGAGGAACCTTTTAGTTGCAGTCAGTGTCCTTTTAAAACTGCTCACAAGAGTAATTTAACAAATCACTTACGATTACACACAGGAGAGAAACCTTTAAGTTGCAGTCAGTGTCCTTATAAAACTGGTGACAAGAGTAATTTAAATAATCACTTAAGATTACACACCGGAGAGAAACCTTTTAGTTGCAGTCAGTGTCCTTATAAAACTGGTCACAAGAGTAATTTAAAAAATCACTTAAGATTACACACAGGAGAGAAACCTTTTAGTTGCAGTCAGTGTCCTTATAAAACTGCTCACAAGAGTCGTTTAACAAATCACTTAAGATTACACACAGGAGAGAAACGTTTTAGTTGCAGTCAGTGTCTTTATAAAACTGCTCACAAGAGTTGTTTAACAAATCACTTAAGATTACACACAGGAGAGGAACCTTTTAGTTGCAGTCAGTGTCCTTATAAAACTGCTTACAAGAGTTGTTTAACAGATCATTTAAGATTACACACAGGAGAGAAACCTTTTAGTTGCAGTCAGTGTCCTTATAAAACTGCTTACAAGAGTCATTTAACAAAACACTTAAGATTACACACAGGAGACAAACCTTTTAGTTGCAGTCAGTGTCCTTATAAAACTGCTCAAAAGAGTCATTTAACAAATCACTTAAGATTACACACAGGAGAGAAACCTTTTAGTTGCAGTCAGTGTCCTTATAAAACTGCTCAAAAGAGTCATTTAACAAATCACTTAAGATTACACACAGGAGACAAACCTTTTAGTTGCAGTCAGTGTTCTTATAAATCTAATTGGAAAAATAATTTAACAAAACATATTGTAAGATTACATAAAATACAGTAAATATGCAGTTGAGTTCAGGTATTTTTAGAACTAAAAGGATGTACAGTTTAGTGTAACATAAGAGTGGACATTTGCTGGAGTTATATTTAGTTCTGTTTTGTATGCTTATAAAACTATGTACAAATAAAATGCTCATATACAAATTTAGAACTGACTATTTATTTATTTTTCACCACAACAATATATTCTCTTAGTATAGTTTCTAGGTTTATGGTTTGGATGGTGCAACACAACATTTGATACAAGTTTCATTAAATAATTTAATTTTTTTCAAAAAAATCCTTTAAAATAATGAATATAAAAATATATATGGTAACATATTTTGTTCTCCTCAATAAATGTAAGCTCTAATTTACTTAGTAGTTTTATGGTAATGTACATCTAAATTTTATTTCTATATAGTATAAGATCCCGCTATTAAACTACCTTCACCGTTAATGGATGAAAGATATTTTTATCAAATAAAATATGTCAATAAATATATTGCGAATGGGTTGTCTAAAAAATTTCAGTCCAGAATATGAATAATTAATTAATCATTAAAAATTTTTTTTTTTTTTTAAATTACACTGGCTTGGTTAATGAACAAATTCCATTCCAATCGAAAATATGAAACTCATAGAATATACAAACGTTAGGTTGACTATTTATTTCCCGTCACAACTCTTGGGTAGGCAGGTATAAACAGGTAAATCGATACTAGTAACTTGCACCGGTCTGATTAATGAATGAAAGTAACATAAACATAAAGATAATTTTATTACGAACACGGTGGTATAGGGTTGTCTGCAAAAAATCAGTCCTGAATCGCGGTTGTCGAAATTAAAAAAATAAAATATTGCTCCGAATGAATACGTGCGACAGTGAGGTCCGAGTAAACCATCCCATGCGCTAGAAAAGGACGCAGCATTGCAGCTGTTTATAGTTTGTCGGCTGAATGAAAGAGAGCGCGCATGCTATTTGTCGGTGAAAACAAAAAAACAGCGATAGACTAGTAAATGTTAGGCGTCATTTTGGAATAGATTGTTGCTACATTAGCAATTGAAAAAACGTGCTTCGATTTATTATTGTGAAAAATGGCCAAAAAGTGTTTTTTGTGTAATTCGGATGATGGTGTTATTGAATTTAATGATGAAACTTTTAAAAACTGTTTATTGAAGTTAGCTTTTCGTAAAATTAAAAACTTTAAATACAATGTTGTTGAGCTACTGATTATTTAGCCTGATTAAAGCCTACAATTAAAGCCTCTGATACTGATGTTCTGATTATTTTGTTAAGAAATATGCACAAAATTTTAGAATCAGAAATTTGGCTTGCAACTTCAGCAACAAAAAGAACTAATAATCAACCTGTTGATTGCATTAATTGCACCGATCTAGCATTGAAGTTAGGGCTCAAATTGTGCCAAAGTCTTCCCGCCTTCCATGCGTTCACAGGTTGCGATTACACGGCTGCATTTCACAATAAAGGAAAAGTAAAACCTTTTAAGTTGCTTTCAAAAAATGAAAAATATCAAACTGTTTTTGCGTCACTAACAGATGAAGCTGATATTTTCATTGACGAAAAAATGAACACTGTTCAAGAATTTACTGCCGATATGTATGGCATCAAGAACTGCACCAAAGTGAATTATGCGAGATATCGCATTTTCCTGAAGAAATATTCGGCCAAAGAAGACAGCGAGCAGTTTTAAAAAAAAATAAAAGGCTTTGACTCAAACTCTATACCACCGTGCTGGATATCATTGACTCAGAAAATTTTACGAACTATTTTCGTAAATTCAATGTGGCTTAATGCAACGAATCCAGTATGCGTGAAACTTAAACCTGAAAACTGCGGTTGGTTCCTCGATGAATATTTAAAACCGGTAGGATTCATTGGGGATCATACACCTTTAAGAATAGAAGATGTTGTCGAAACAACCGAATCTAAAAGCGATGACGAAGAATGTTCTGATATTGAAGATCAAAATTACATATCTGATGACTCGGATCTTGAATAATTGGAAAATTTTTAAAACTTTTGTATTTATATTTTGTAGCAATAAAAAGAATATTTTCTTAATTTTTGTTTTTTTTTTCGTGTGCTGATAATTTTTATTCACCTTTTTATTTACTAAAAAGAAATTAATTATAATTATTACTAAATGTAATTAATTTATAAAAAGAACTATTAAAAAAACATTCTTCTATTTTAATATTAAGCTACTCCAAAATGACGCCTAGCATTTACTAGTCTATCGCTGTCTTTTTCGTTTTCACCGACAAATAGCATGCACGCTCTCTTTCATTCAGCCGACAAACTATAAACAGCTGCAATGCTGCGTCCTTTTCTAGCGCATGGGATGGTTTACTCGGTCCTCACTGTCGCACGTATTCATTCGGAGCAATATTTTATTTTTTTAATTTCGACAACCGCGATTCAGGACTGATTTTTTGCAGACAACCCTATACCACCGTGTTCGTAATAAAATTATCTTTATGTTTATGTTACTTTCATTCATTAATCAGACCGGTGCAAGTTACTAGTATCGATTTACCTGTTTATACCTGCCTACCCAAGAGTTGTGACGGGAAATAAATAGTCAACCTAACGTTTGTATATTCTATGAGTTTCATATTTTCGATTGGAATGGAATTTGTTCATTAACCAAGCCAGTGTAATTTAAAAAAAAAAAAAATTTTAATGATTAATTAATCATATTCTGGACTGAAATCTTTTAGACAACCCATTCGCAATATATTTATTGACATATTTTATTTGATAAAAAATATCTTTCATCCATTAACCAGCTCGGTGAAGGTCGTTTAATAGCGGGATCTTAGACTAATAGAATACATTTTATAATCTTCAGAAAAAAATCCTATTATTTAACATATTCTCCAATGAAATATTTTAATACAACCACAGATGTTTTAAATAAATTTAAGTACTGTATATGAATCTGGGGATGTCAGTCATACTATCTTGACTGAGTCCAGGGATGTCAGTCAAGATAGTAACAGGTTTTGTTGAGTGCACTAGATAAAACCCAAATTTTTATAGTTACTGTGAATTTTGTTTGATATATTTGTAAGAAGTTAAGTGGGGAAGTATTTACTTTTTATACAAGTAATAAGTTTTATTTTATAATTGCTATTATGTGAGAAATAATTAAATATAGTTTACTTACATTGCTCTCATAATAAAAATCTTATGTTTCTTTGCAACTTGTATTTTGCTGTATTGTCTAAAATAATCAATGGTTCTTTGAAGAAGACAATTAATTAAATGTGATTTTGATATCAGTATAAAAGTGCGAAACTAGCTAAAGGTATTAACAGCTTGTAATTAAATTAATTGATAGATAACTAACAGAGAGAGACTAAACTGAATTGAAATCTCATTTTTACTTAATCAATTAAATAGTAGTAATATTATAAACAGCATTATGAAAAATGAAATAAAGTAAAATGTATTAAATATTTGGTATTAAATATATTACCAGCATAATTGTTTGTTATTTAAAATGACAGTTAGTAAAAATACAGTAAACAAGTTGATAAAAACAAGATCATACATTAAAGAAAGAGGAAAATCTCAAATTATTACAGACATTGTAAAAACGCCTTCAAATAAAGTATCAACTAAATATCTTAATAATAAAAAATCTAAGTCTGTTGAAAAAAAACAAACTAATAAAAAACAGTGAATGTTCTATTGGAAACTGATAACACAGTAGTTATACCCAGTTACTGCTCTGAAGAATAATACAAAAAACTAAAACAAGATCATAATATACTGTCTGAGGAAAATAAATGTTTAAGGAATAAAAATACTCTGTTAGAAAATAAAATTAATTTGATTACCCCCTCCTGGCTTTCTGATGAATTTATTACATCTTATTTCGATATTTTAGCATTGAAAGTTATAAAAAATGAAGGAAAAATACATCTAATCAATCCATGTTTAACCCAAGCAATAAAAACTCTTACGGATATTAACGAATATCTGGAATGGCATGTAGTAAAAAGTAGTGAGATAATTATAATGCCCATAAATGACAGTTCAGATGGTTTCCAAGTTAGTGGTATGCACTGGAGTGTTTTGGTTTATAGTAAAGTTGAGCAAAAATACTATTACTATGACTCTTTAAATAATCATAACTTGTGTTCTGCTAAAAAAGTAGCAGATAAACTTGCCAACTATTTTTGTTTACTGACAACTCCAGAAATAAAACAAGTAAAAGGCCCCTCTCAAAGAAATTCATATGATTGTGGAATACTAGCAATTGCAGCAGTTGAATACTTCATTTTGCATTTAATTGAATCTAAACCTCTCGGTACTCCAGAAATACCTTATTTAAATGAAATAGATTGCATTAAAAAACAGTCATATTTGTCCTATGTTATAACAAATGGTTACAACACTCCTAAAAATATTGTTACGTCTCTTATGGTAAAAAATGCTTTAGCTAATGAAGAGTTGCTTAATCAAGTGTATAGAAAAACTTAGGATGCAACCTTACATTCTTGCTTAGAACAAACCCCTTATACTAATACAAGAAAGCCTACAAAAATAATAAATCAAGATGATACATGTTCAAAAGTATTAAGACACAATAGGTTTTTTCCATTAAAAAACAAGAAATAAACCAAACAGATATTTTGAATTAGACTCTTTACTCTGATAGTCAAGGTAGACGTTACTATTTGAATATATTGTTAAACAATAAAGCCAAGGTTTTGGGTCATATATAACCTGGAGCCAATTTAGAAAATATATTAAAATCAGTTGCTGACAACCAAATTCTGACTTCATATGCCGAGAACGTCTGGGTTGTCATAATTGCGGGATGATATTAAGGGTTCTGATTTCTCTACCCTGACATATAAACTTAGAAATTTGCTTGAAAAACAAATCCAAAATTTAAGGCACACTAATATAATTTTGGCAACTGTGCCATATCGTTACGATCTTCAATGCGCCAATGTGAAACATAGCTGATTTCAGACATCAATATAGAAATCAGACAATTAGCTTATAAATACTCAAGAGTACATCTTCTTGACCTTTACTTGCTTGAGAAGTGGCGCCATACAAAACATGGCCTCCATCAGTTAGTATTATCAATAAAATGTAATAGTACTATACTTCATACTCTGGGACATCATCATAGTTATAATACGAGATATAAATTCAATATTGCTTTCAATTCACATAAGTTAAAACTTTACGAAAAAAAAACTAACTATGCGGGAGTCAGATATTATAATTATTTGCCACAATATATAAAAGATATTACAAGTTATGACAAGTTAAAAAAAACTAAGGATTTTAATGATTAACAACCCTCTATATTCATTAGAGGAGTATTTTTATTAATATAATATTTTATTGACATATTGAGGTAAATGATGATACTAAGTGTTTATGTTTATAATATATAACATAATATGTTCGATGTACCTATAATATCTTTTTTAATAAATTTTGTATGCCGCCATTCTGTACGCATATGTTAAACCTCTCAGCTAAATAAAGTTATTTTGATTTGATTTGAATCGGTACAAATTTTAGAAAGAAGTGGAATGGCCTACTTGATCAGATTTGCAAATGAACAGGATTGTATACAAATTTTAATTTTAGCAGTCTTAACACCTGTAGTTTTATAGTAATATACATCTGAATTTTATTTATATAGAATACATCTTATAATCTTAGCAACAAATCCTTATGGTGAGTTCTATACCTATTAGGGGCAGGAAAAGTGTTTCCAAACAATTATAAGACGGCCAAATTGTATGTTAAATTTAACGCTTAAAGCGCCATTTATACAATGCCTATTTTCCATTTAGCGCTAATTTATTGTAAAAAAATCGAAATTATATTTTTAGTTGCTAATTTTTTTATTGTTCTGTACAGGAAATTAAATGATATGATAACAGTTTGAAAATTTGATTAGCTTACTTTACTTCTTTTTCTTATATATGAATATGTAAATAAGCAAACTTTTACTTCAAAGTAAGCCTCAGGCATAGATCACTTATACAGTATGAATCAATACAAAGTATTATTACTATTAATAAAATATGTATAATTGAGTACATTTTCTTGTAAATAAACTGATAAAGACAGGGCCTGCACATGACACATATAATAAAAAATAAGTAACTACATATAGCACTTGAATACGATGTATTTAGTACCTTCACAAAATCAAAACCGGCCGTATTATTCATATTGACACTTAAAACTTATAAATGTAGAGAATCAAATGTAGATGTTTGAATCGGAATTTGTACGATAGAAAAATAAAAAAGTATTGTAGTCATAACAAGAGAAATAGTTCTACCTTGAGTACTGTCCTTTATATGCCTTCAAATAGGTAAATGTTTTCACATGTCCACTGTGCAATTGATGCATGCTTTTTGGCTACGTTCCAAATCACACCAGGTAATTACACTGAATTCAATTGTAATGTGTCATTCTTTCTCTTGATGCTGGACACTGAACATGATGTACGTTTGTCCATATTATCATATGGGATGTCTTCATCAAACCTTCCTTGTCCAGTTTCACCTAGAGTTCTCAAGATGTTATCCCTTACATCCATGATATAAAATACTACTTGCAATATTTACAGTTAGTAAAGGAGTAGAAAAATAAACTATACACAATCACTAGATTACACTGACGTTAACAAAACTATTTAGTAAACTAGACCCGGTACTCAGGTAACGAAAACTGAACTATCCGGTAGTTCACGCAAAATATAGGTTGATTACTGTGAAGCACAGGCATAGGACTTAGTAAAAACTTGTTTCGCAGGTTCAAGGGAGTAAGAAGGGAAGGTACTGTAAAGTTGAAGCAAGTAAGTAAAGCAGGTTAGCCACCCTTACCAAACAAAATGTACCTCAGGTCTGAGAGACCTGTGGTTCTTTAACATGTTATAAAAATTCTTCTATTTGTTCATAAATAAAAATAAATTTACAACTTTATGGATAAAAATGACAATAACATAAATTACAAATAGCTAAAATTAGAATTCATTATATGTCCTAAACATTTATTATTATTATTTACCAAGATGTTGATCGTAGAGATATGCGCAAATATAAGGGGTGAAAGGGTGTGATAAATGTAGATTAACAAGTGTAGTCATTGTTAGTAACCATTAGAGCTATTTACTAACCCAATATCCAGGGCAACTAAAGGACCTTCAGCTTTACGTGGAATCAAAACCACATAGTCAGGCCCGGACTGGCTCATTGAAAAGGGCGGTGGACAACTGTCGCCAAGGGTGCCGATATATATGTATATATATATATATATAGAGGTCGATTTCTAGAAATTGAGGTGCTGGAACTGTACCTGAAAAAATATTCCGGGGGGTGTGGGGGGTATTGGGGGGTATGGAATACCCCCCAACGGAAGCGGGGGTCCGGGGGTCCTCCCCCAGAAAATTTTTGAAAATACAATCATTGAAATAGGCAATTTTACGCTATCTGAGTACATTTTTGCAACTTGTAATCCAAGATCTTTTTTTATTTTTTATTTGAACAATTAGTTCAAAATAACTGTTCAAAACAATCTGTAACAAATTTTTTAGTGAAAAAATATATATATATATATATATAAATCTTCACTTTATTTTTGTAACTATATATTATTTCATATTCTACATCATGTTTATTATATATTATTGACTTAGGTATTAACTGTATTAGTGTATTACAAAATCCCCTGACATCGGAAGGTTCAGATAAATGAAACAAGGCGCTTTGGTTTAATAATTCCTAATGTATTTAATAATCGTAAAATACATGGTTTACTAGTATTAAGGTAAGTGATAGAGCCAAACACTAACAATAAGTAATTAAGTAAATGGTCCTAGAATGTTAGTAAACTCCTCATTTCTGTGCTTGAGTCACACAATTTGTTTATTATCGTTTCACCATCAATTTTACTCATAATATCCTTTTCACTTTGCATGATTATTAAAGATTCAAGACTTTGATTTGTCATTGTGGACCTCAGACGAGTTTTAATAAGTTTCAATTTGGAAAATATTCTTTCACAGCTAACTTGGGTTAATGGAATTGTAAGCAAATATTTATAAAATTTATAAAGTTCTTTGTATTGCAAGCAATACATATTATATTCAACAAGCACTTTAAATGCACACTTTATACAAGTGTTACAGGTCTTTGCTTCAGTACACTTTACCGAGTCTAGGTCAAATTTATCTTCGTCGCCACCTTCAAAGTCTTCGTGATCTAGTTCATTATCTGATTCCTCTTCTGACTCTCTTCCCCTCATCTGAAATTGTTTATGAATGTACTTTACCTTACTAAGGTAATGTAAGTTTTAAGCCCACCTAATTATTCTGAATAATTACTGAATAACTAGGTAGGTAGGAGGTGGTGTTTATTACGTTAAAATATGCATTTTAATATTCTCACCGCTAAGGCAGTGAAAATATTTGGCGTGAATATTTTTGTTACTAGGCGCCCTACCGCGAGGGCGCCCGAGGAGAAGGGCGCACCGGGACGCGTCCCGGTGTCCCGGCGGGCCAGTCCGGGCCTGCACATAGTATTGGTGTGATTTAGAGCTAATTGACAAGCCTCATACTCAGTTCTCTACTCGACACAACATCCAGATCCTGACAACCAACCAACATGGACAGACTTCTATTGTAGTTTCCACGCTGATGACAAACTGAGTGGATGCCACGTCAGTATTAAGAAGACCAAGCATAAAACAACCTACAACCTCCAAAACACTTTGTCCCCAAGTGGCTGTGTTACAGCACTTAATGCCGTATGTACTGTTGTACCTAAAAGAAAATGTAATATATTTCCAAATATCAATAAATATCTTACTTTTGAATAATAACCTCAAAAAATTACACGTCTCAGAAAAAAAACTGTAGTAAAAATTTCTCTCTACATTGTAAATTTTGTTAGAATACATACCTCAGTTAGGTAAATGTGGAAATATGATCTTATATAACGGTTATAAATATGTTACTTCTTTTTCACTCTTATCTCCAAACTTTTGATATGATTTAAGCCTGATTCGGGCTGAAAAAAGTTTTCCAACACATCTTTATCAGCTATATAACTATCTTAAGTGTTTATTTTGCCTAACTTAATGGGTTGTTCCACGTAATTTTGTTTTTTGACGTAAGTAGTAATTGATCCATTTAGCTGGTTTCTTGATAACCCTCTTAGTGATCAAGGGAGCATGCTTATCAAGGGCACAAATTATGAAATTATTAAACATGTTTACCATAATATTGACATCAGAGGTGCAGGTTATACCATGCTAAGGCATTAAAAGTGCATCAGCCAGAAGTGCACCGGAGTCTGTATCGTTGAGTTTCCTATAGGAGACGATTTTAGGTTCATATTTTTAGGTGGTCAGACCATATACACAAAATAATAAATCATGTTTTTGACAAGCCAAGGAGAGGGTGTTGACCTTTGTGTACGATATGAGACAGATCAGAGACAGCCATGAAGTCCAGAGGGATATCAGTAGTAGATGTGATGAGTTACTTGGAATTGCAGTATAATTATGTTACAAGAGTGAAGCATTCTTGTTAAGTAAGTCCGATCGTAAGTAGCAGGGCCCAAAAGGTCCAAGTTAAAGTAACCAGATACAATGACATGACTGTAACGAGTCATAATATCAAGAAGATAGAATTAAAATTTGTTGAAAGAGCCAAGATAAGGTGCCCTACAGCAAACAGAATTAAAAAATTAGTACTATCAATAGAAACATCAAGGAATATGTACTCATGTCACCCCAACCTGGTGGTTTCAGAGGAGCACGGTATTGTAGTGGGTGAAGCAGATTTGACAACAGCTGCAACTCCTCCGCTAACTTTGGCCAGACCATTGTTACAAAATAGTACATCCAGATAGCTCAATACTTTTATCTGAAATGTTAGGCATGAGCCAAGATTCAGAAATTGAAATTATATCAAAAGAAGATAATTGAAAAACCAAACGAAATTTGTCAATATGACCAAGAAGAGATTAAGTGTTCACATATGCTATCTTAAGGTATCTGGAGTAGGAGGAATGGGTGCGGGCGAGATGATCTGATTGCAATGGAGAGGTCAGGGGGGAGGAAGAGTGAGGAGCGATCACGGTGGCACGTGTCGCCCGTGCTGTCGATCAGCCAGCGACAACAGCAGCATAGCTATTGCCGCCTTTAAAGGAGGCCGCAGCGATTGATAAGTGGCATCGCCCCACTAAAGCCTAAGATACCAGCCTCCTTCCATTTACTAATATAGGAAAACGATGCACGCTTCACTTTAATGAGGTGTTTTACGTACTTTGTTATTTTTGATTACTTCAAAATCTTATCAAAGTGATTATCTTGACAATGTAAAACTATGTGATACAGGGTTTCTTTTATCACGTTGAAAAAAACCGCTCTAAAGTAACCTGTGATGATTGTTTTGTTTTTTTATACTAACAGAAGAATGCTGTGATTAATAAGGCCATTATCACTGTACGTGTATGGGTGGGTGGGTCATCATGTGTATGGGGTGGTGTATAGGTAGAAAAGTCATTAACTACAACGTGTGAAAGTAAGGTATATAGTTTCAAAAACATTTATACTAAGAATATGTCAAATTAAAGCAGTTTTTTGAGTATAAATAGATACATGTAAATGTACTATTGTAAATGTTAAGTTTGACTATTTATTTAAAAAATGTGACATCTTCGAATATTGCAGGAGAACTAAACAACTATTCAAACTTCAGAAGAGAGCCGTGAGGATGAACAGTTTAACACATACTTTAAAAACCACAATATATTAACACTTCCATCCATTTATATACATCAAACACTAAGTTTTGTCATAAATAACCCTAACCTTTTCAGAATGGAACCATCTCAATGCTCCAATAGCTTCAACCTCCGAAGTAAAACAAATCTACCAATACCTAAACACCGGACCTCCTTTTTTTAAAAAACATTTATTAATGAACGGTATTAAATTATTTAATTCTCTGCAGCCCCACTAAAAATTAAAATGGATGCAAAACCTTTTAAAACCAGACTTAAAGGCTTACTTTTGAGTGAAGCATATTATAATATAAATGAGTTTCTGCAAAGTAATTAGTAGTTAATGTTGTAATTATAATTTAAGGAATATATATATATATATATATATATATATATATATATATATATATATATATATATATATATATATATATATATGTATTCTATGTACAGTATTGTTCACTAGAATAATTGACTCATGCCCATGTACTAATTGTATTATATGGCAATAAAGTTTGATTGATTGATTGTATAAATAGATGGATGCTTTCATGTGTTAAATATTTGTAAATATTCATTGGTATTATTCAAAAACTTATATCTAAAGATTTTTTTACTATCACAGAATCTTAGAAGTATTCTAAAATTATTTAGTACAGAATTGTCTGCAGACAATTATTTAGTATTTTTAATTTGTAAACATGACGTATGATAATTGACTGTTGTTGAAAACATTGTTAGTGCAAGAATTACTATTTTACCTAACAAATTATAGTAGATGAAAATTGAAGTATTTTTGACAAAATATGGAAACAAAAGAAAGTAATTGTACGGTCTTAAGTCTAGTATCCTTGTGATATTAAATCAATGAAAAATGTATCATGCCATTAAATTCTCATTAAAGTATATCAGTGTGCAACTTGTTAATACCAACGAGCACCAAAGTGCAATCCAGAAAGTGCTGTTTGTTGTTGGAGAAAATAAAAATATTAAATATTTGGGAGTAATTTTTAGGTAAAGAATTGAATTGTAAAACGTATATATTTAACCCTTTGACCGCCGAGGAATTACTTTAAGTTGTATCTCTGAACCGCCGGGCCCAGTTGCGCTAGCGCTACTGCGAGGCGCCGAGCCAACTCGGCAGTGTGTTACTCAAAACCACCAAGCCATTTTCAGCCAATTTTGCACAAGTACAAATAAATATTTGCAAATTCTCTAATTTTGAAGATAGAATAATGTGTTTGGTGTCATTATTTTTGTAAATATATTCTCTGCAGATATATGAAGGCGGTTTAATGTTTTACATTTAATTTAGATTTGAAAATTAAAAGTAACTAACAAAATCAAGTTAAAATTTTATCATTTTTATTTTTAAAATTCAATAACATCATTAATACTTACAAATAAACAAAACTCTTGCTTTTTATTGTAAAGCAACTAATGAAGAATGTTTCCTGTCAATTTTAGCTAGAAATACTCATAAATTACATAGATTTTTTTTTTTAATTTGAAGGAAGTTTGTATATTATGCAAACATCTATATAATGTTTACTTATATAGCCTACTTGCATTATTTTTCAGCATATTGTAATGTATTATTGCAGAAGACCCTGAAATATAATAAAAAACGCTAATGTAACACAAATTAACTATAACACCACTAATAATTAAATTATTTATCTCAAATTATATGTAAATTGTTACACTAACAATTCAAACATTCGCAGGAGTGTGTGAGAAATGATAATTTTCCACACAAAAATATTAAAAAATTAACTGAAACACTCTAAATTTTAAAGTTTAATAACAAGTTTATTCAACACAATTTAATTTACACCATGTACAACATTATGACTGTGTGTTTATATTTTGCACAAACCAGCTGATAATACGAAGACATCTACATCAATAAAGAACACATTTTTTAAATTATTCCACAAATTTTAATTAAAAAAGCGCTTTCACCGGTTAAGGAATGATCAGTTTAAATGTAAACAGAAAAAACATATGTTTAAAACAATACAAATTAGAATATGATAAAATATAGATATTTTTAAAGAATTTAAAACTTAAATGGATTAGTAGAAATTAATTTTAAATAAAATATTAAACTGGAAAATATGATTTACAATTAAATATTTTATTACTATCCGTACTTCTTTTAGTTCAAGTAATAACCTTCGTAGTCATTTAACAAAATTAAAACCTAAGAACAAAATTCAAGAATCTAAAAATATAATTTACAAAATCGATTGTGAATATAATAAAACTTACATTGGCCAAACCTCTAGACCTATAAGTACAAGAGTCAAAGAACACAATACAAAATAAAGAAAAATCATAATTCGTAGAACACTAAATGAAAATCATGACATCAAATTTGACTCGTCTGGTATTATATTTAAAGAATCATCATGGACCAAAAGGAATCAAATTGAAAGTGCCCGCATGTCTGTTATGAAAGAACAATGTATATCACAACCATCTATAGATTTTAGTAATATATACTTACCTTTAGTTAAAGAATAAATCAAACATAAAATAATTAATTGTAAATCATATTTTCCAGTTTAATATTTTATTTAAAGTTAGTTTCTATTAATCCATTTAAGTTTTAAATTCTTTTAAAATATCTACATTTTATCATATTTTAATTTATATTGTTTTAAACATATGTTTTTTCTCTTTACATTTAAACTGATGATGCCTTAACCGGCGAAAGCGCTTTTTTATTTTAAATTTGTGGAATAATTTTTAAAATTCCACAAATTCTTTTTAAAAGTTAATTTACATTCCCTCATATACACTCATTACACTCATTCAAAATCCACATTCGCCCATATCTTGACGATCAGCGTCTTATGAATAAATAAATAAATAAATTTATACCAACAAGTATATACAACAGAACATCTACATTAATGTCAATAATGTTTGTTATAATATGTTAATTTACTAAATTAAATAAACATTGTTGATGCTATTGTCTTAAAGAGTGTCCATTCCGCTCCTTTGAGATGTGCTATTTATTTATTTATTCTTATAAATAAGGAAACTGTGGCAAAATTACTAAAATCCGACTAGATTGGCTCATGGCAGTTTTGTTCCAAAAGTGCGTGGCGCTGAGATTGGCCCTCGGCGGTCTGGCTATGAAGTGATGAGACGATGTAGTCAGCCTCCAGCGGTTTTGGATACTAACTACAAAGCCGCTCTCATCAGCCCTTGGCGGTCAAAGGGTTAATGTGAAATTCAAACTGAATATTCAATAAATATATTTAAATATCATACTGATATGAAAAAAATGCAAAGGAGACTTTACTTTCCTTCAGTTTTTAGTTCTTACTAGAATGTAGTATGGCCTTTCTTGTTATGGTTGAACTAAAAATCCAATTGCTGTCCAACAGAAAATGTTAAAAAAACCATCTCAAATAAACTAGAAATAGAACAATCACGCCTCTTGCTTAGAGAGTAAAATTCTTCACATTAAATACCAGTAGATGTTTATTTTTTTTAAATTTTATATTTGTTTTATAATAGAAGTGGTAATATGCCAGAAAGTTGTATTTCAAATTAACATATGCTTACATAACCACAAATACATAATATCACCTCCTTAATGTAATGTAACACACTTAGAAAAAAACTTTGCATTCAAGATTCTAGGATGTAGGAGGAATAACATTGATACAAAATAGAATCCCACTATCTATTTTATAGAGTCATACTAACTCAATACTGTTTTTAATTTCACAATTTGGTTCCTTATTTGGGAGCGATAATGAAGTCCGCTTTCCAATAAACAAAACAACAAGAGAAGGGACTGGACTGTGCGGGAAATTAAGTATAAACTTTAAAATCAAGAATACACATAAAAACATAAAGAATAAACATAATTAACTATTAAAATTATTCATTTTGTTTTATTAGCCTCCAGAACTGTTATATTATAGAAATAATATTGGTTGAATTACCTTTTTTCCTGTCAACAGTTCTTCTTTCATAATCTGCGTCACGCAGTGACGCAGATTATTAAAATTAGATAATTACATAAAAATGTGTTATTATTTATGTTATTATTATTAACTAGCTGTACCTGCCCGCTTCGACGGTCATAATATTTAGTTTGTAATCAATATATGCAGCATGTTTTCAGTTTACACTGTATCCAATTTAGAACAGCTGATGTTATGTATAATTTACTAATGTACTGATTGAACAATTAGTCTATGCGTGTGGTAGTGTTGCTACGAACCATATTAATAACATATATCATGATAGTAAACATCAGCTGGTAGTTATGATAGATATTTAACACTTGTTGAAGATAACTGTTTGAGTAGGCTGATGTTTTCATAAAAGAACCCCCTCTTTACTACTCACCTATGTCCACCTGTCACTGGCCGTGCGCTCAAAATAATTGTTCAGTCAGCACTAAATTATTTAAAATTTAATAAGTTTAGCATATTACAATTTTATTCAATATGTTTTATTTAACATCTGTTAATCAAATAAATCAATCAATTAATATAGCTTCATAAGAATACCAAGGTAATTTTGGAGGCCAGTGGGATGGAGTCCTGAGGTCGGAGAGGAAAATCCTTTTTTAGTGAGCCTCTACCCAGTAAAAAATTTCAAGTCAGCGGACGTATAATCAATATGTCTGCGTTAAATTGCCGATTAACGTGCACGTTAAATATATATAGATTACAATAAAATAACTAAAATATCCCACATGAAACAATGAAAAAAGTGAAGCCAAAATGAACATGTCATTTTGAGACTGTTCATTGGGGAGACTGAGTCATTCCCTCCCCTGTGTGGTTTGGGAAATGGCCACCTTAATCAAATTTGATGACAACACATGCAGTGAGTGTGCTCATTAGGCATCTGAGCTAAATGAGGATGTTAAACATCCGTATGTGTTGTTAACTAGATATTGCTGCAAACATATTTTTTTGAATGTTTTATATTATCTGAAATGATGCAACTGAACATAAAAGTAGTGACAACTGTTATCCAAGTTATCAGTCATATGTTCTATGCAATTATATATATATATATATATATATAATTTATGTATGTGTCTTCTTGAGTGTATGTGCAAACACATGTGTTCATGCTTGTGTTTGCCCATTATCTTGTGTATGATGTATGCTTGTGATGTTTATTTTCTAATGACTGCAAATCTTTAATAGCAAACATTTTGAGGATGTGTAAGTCTTATTATCTGGAAATAGAGTGGTTTGGGAACAAATAGAATAGGTTTATATACCCACATGTTCTTGTTGGAATATTTCAAAAACACCTGAACCCACAGTCCCAAATTTACAAACCTTCAGGTAATTTTAATATCTAGTCCAAAAATCTCAAAAAATGTAGTATTGTTCATGAAGTTGCTCCATATACTGATGCAAACCGGTTTTATTTTTCATAATCTCTTACTTACATTGCTCAATTTGTACTTTTTCATCATCCTCTGCCAGTACTACTTAGGAGTTGAACAGTGTGGAACTTTGTTAGCAAATATCTACCTAACTTATCCATATCCACCTAACTTATCCATACTTAACCACTTTCAATAAATACTAGATGGTATGAGAAATTATGTACACAGACAGAGTCACACATTACATTTGTAGTAGTGTAAAGCATATAAATACAGATAAAAGAATTTAAGTTTCTTTCATTTATGTAATGTTTATGTTTACATAGATATTGCCTGAATATGATGACAAACAAATTGTAAAGGTTGTGGTTAAGCACTTAAAAGAGGACTGTGGTGACCTTGTTGAACACACTTCAACTATGAAAGAAGAGGTAAGTTGTCAATGCATAAATCTATCAGAGTTACAGTTACTGTGTATTGCCACTGGCCCTTTCATCAGTTACTTATGAACTGGATATACCGATATGTTTGAGGTATTACCAACTGTTGAGCACTTGAACAATGATTTTTTTTAAATTCCTAATATATCTTTAATAAGGTATTTAACTGCTTAGATGCAAGAAGGAAAGACTAGGGTGTATCTAATATTGAGGTTTGTGGTATATATAGTACACTGATGGGCAATTTCCATTCTTCAGAGTTGAGAGCTATTGCATTTTGCAAAGAGTGATCTGGTTACTTTGACAGTTACAGTTACACGTTGTAAAGTGCAATAGCTTTCAATAATTGCAAAAGTTCAGTGGATTACAAAATCTAAAAACTCCCAAAATCTCAATATAACTCTAACTCCTTCTTTTGAACAAGCAATGAAAAAGACAACACGCCTTATTATAATAATAGAAGCAGAAGTGCCAAAACAATTCAGTGTTCAAGTGCTCAACATTTGGCAGTACCTCATCCACCTACCTTAAGTGTTACTCTGTATCTCGTTCTCGGAGGTACCAGTGGCCTCGGAAATGTGTCACAAAATGTATTCATTTTTGTTTTGCATCTCTTGTCTATTCACATTTAACAGGCATACTGATTTCACTTTCCTTTAAATTTTTTTATAATAGAACTTATATTCAAGTTCTAAATTACAGTATAATCTTGATAATCCGACAGTTAAGGGACCGACGGTGTGTCGGATTAACAAAAACGTCGGATTACCAATTGTCTATTGTAATTCATGAGAATTAAGATAAACTGAATGCACTACGTACACCCTTCATAGAATTTCCGCGCTATCAGCCGTGATAAAATGAGGCTGACAACACAATTGAATAAATGTAAGCAAAGAAATTATACAACATTTGTACAGTAACACAGTAAGGTTTATTACATACAGTATTAAGTGTACAGTACTGTACAGGTAAACATTTTCAAATTCATCTCGTCATTTAATTAATTGTTGGTATGTAATTTTATAAAAACATTGTGTACGTACTCACATTTGTGTAGAGTATTTACTTTTAAAAAAAATTTGTAATAATTTTTTGTTTCTTCCTATGTAAACAGTCTGTCATGGCCTTTTCTTGAATATCTTTTAACAATAAAATGTTCTCGTAGTCAAGTCCCTTCTCCTCACACCAACATATCAACGTATTTGCAGCCAAAATAGCTTTATCATTAGTGATTGTGCTTTGAATCTTCATATCGTCGTCTTCAGTGGGGCAGTCGTCTGTCGTGGTCGTAACTTCCTCGATTATCTCCTCTTTCGTCAGTTCACAACCAAGATTGTCATCTAATACCCATCTTCTCAAGTCTTCTGCAGATTCTCCAACAATATCAAGTTCATCACAAAGTGTAAGCGTTTCCTATGTAATTGTAATGTTATATTCATGTTCACTAGTTATGTTGCCTTTGTTTGGAAGGAGCGGGTTATTGGGCCAAACCTTTTCCCAAGATTTAATTAAAGTTACAGGTTTTACTTGACGCCATGCCAATGCTGCATTTACTATTGCATCCTTGATATTAAATTGTTTCAATATCGTTGTAATGTCACCGTCAGGTTTGCTGACAATATCAATTAGTAGGCGCTTCTTGTAATGAGCTTTCAAAGTCTTTATAATATTTTGGTCCATAGGCTGTATCAGTGCTGTGGTATTCTTAGGCAAATACAAAGCCTCTATGAACCCATCAGCCGTCTTAACCTTCAACTCTTCCTTGTTCGGATGTCCTGGAGCATTATCTAGCAGTAAAAGCGCCTTTAAAGGCAAATTTTTCTTTTTTAAGTGTTCTTTGACTTGAGGTACAACATTGTTTAAAAACCAGTCTAAAAATACTTCTTTAGTGACCCATGCTCGGTTTTGGTGCGTGTATGTCACTGGAAGTGCTTCAGCTTTTATGTTCTTGAATGCCCGTGGGGACTTTGATTTACCTACTGCTAAGAGTTTTAGTGCATGGCTCCCAGCAGCATTTGCACACACCATTAACGTGATACGCTCTTTTTGGAGTTTCCTTCCTGACACTTTTTTTTCTTCCTCCGTTATAAATGTTTTTGTCGGGAGTTGCCGCCAGTTTAAGCCGGTTTCATCTGCATTATACAGTTGTTCTGGTGAGAGGCCAAGTTCAATTATTTTGGCATTTAATATCTCAATAAATTGTGATACTTCACTGTCGTCAGCTGATAATTTTTCTCCGCTCATTTGCAAGAAACGTATGCCATACCGCTTCTTAAAGTTATCCAACCAACCATCGCTAGACCGGAAATCATCTTTTTTGGTTATTTCTCGATAAAAAAACTGAGCTTTCTGCTTTAAAATATCACCCGAAATGGGAGCATGTCTGCTTCTTTGTTGCTTGAACCAAGCGTACAGGGCTTCCTCAACTTGAGGGTATTCACTCATGCGTAGGGTTTTTCTTTTAGAATCGTCTTCCACAGTTTTCATAAAGTTTTCTATTTTAACCCCATTTTTATGAATGTCATATACAGTAGCTCGACCAATATCAAAAATCTTACAAATGGAAGTTGGGGTTTCACCACGGTCGTATCTTTTAATAATTTCCCATTTATCACTAAGTGTTAAAGTTTTATGCTTACGTTTAGATGCAGTTCCACTTGTGCTCGCCATCAGTACACACAACAAAACAATATGTACAATAAACAAAACAAAATAACAACACAAACAACAACGACAACTAATACGTAACAACTTAAACACACAAACACAATGGCAGTATCAAAATTTAAACAATACAGTTCGGGAACAGAAAAGCAAATAAATACAGTTGAGTAGGCCTATGCTCACAGCAAAATGAATTGTGGCGTGAGTCAGACAGACAGCAGGCAAGGGAAGTACCTGTCACAACAGCGTTTCCAGGAACCAGTGTACAGACAAAAGCCCGCGGCCAACGCCCTTTTGGCGTAGTGACGTCATCTGATGTGGCGTCGGACTACCAAACGTGTCGGACTAGAAAATGTCGGATTATCAAGATTATACTGTACTACTAGATACTTAATTATGAAAATAAACCAGAAAATGTGAGTATTAGCAACAAGGAGCTACACTGTCATTAATGAATTCAGCATTTGAAACTGTCACTTGTGTTACCATAAATGGTCAGTGATAGTTGACCAGCATAACCTCGACTCTGAACTGACACAGCTGCAATCTTACCAGGCTAAGAAGTCTTCTAACACTTAATCTGGGACCAATGGCTTAACTTGACATGCAAATCACAGGAGCGGCACAAGACAAAAACTGTTAATGATCACATCGGGAATCGAACACGGACCCCACTGCCTTAGTCCTTAGCTATGACCGTTCCATACTCTAATCCAGGGGCCGGCAACTAATTTTGGGTGGGGTCCAGACATTTTTTAAAATACGAGTAAGTTTGGGGGGCCCAGGAAAAAACTAGGTAAAACTTCGTTATACGCCTCCATCGAGTGAATCAAATCAACGCATAAATCAATACTATTGATTATTGAATATATAAGTTTGGGTTTCTACTACCATATATAAATAATATTAATGTTCATAGAAAAGTAACAACTTAAATTAAAACAGCAAAAATAAAAAAAAAAAATATTTGCAGCAAAACAATGTAATATTTGATTGCAAAAATTAATTAAAAACCTAACCTAAGTGAGTTGGCTTAACAAGATCTAATGAGGGCTTGCTGTAATACGACAGTTTTTCTAATACGAGTAAAATATACTAGTGAATCTATATGTATAATATAGGTTTGTGTGTTTCACTTGAAGAAGGCATATCACGACGATCTGCCAAAAGCACTTGTATGGTTTGCTAACTTATTTTAATTTTCACTCACAATGTAAAATACAACAAATAGATGTACAATTTTACTAAATAATCAATGGGAAAAATTACACTTGCGGTCTTGAGCCAGTTTTTTTAAGTTAGGTTCACGCTGGAAACAGCTAATGCGAAGAGTGTTCTCAAGGTACTTCGCATATGTCTGTGAATCTTGAGCGATACTTGTTCTTCAAGAAATTCATTTTTGAAAATGAAGTTTCACAAAGATATGTGGAGCCAAACATAGTAGCAAGGTAAATGACCAATTTCTTGCAGTTTTCGTATTTCTCTGGGACATGTTTAAGCCAAAATTCTTGTGTGGATGCAGTTTTATACATTTGCAACAAAATGTCTTCCTGCAAGTCTATAATCTCCATTTGGTGCAAGGGCTTCTTTTGACCGAATGTAGATTTTAGTTAAATTCATGCCATCATGAGAGTTTCCAGTTTTTAAACTCAACTTTAAATCAAAAGATTATTTTTAAAAGACTTGCAGGAGAACCACTGTAATTAATTACATAATAATATCAATTATGTTGAAATGAGTTTATTTTGACTAACTTTATCATGATTTCAATACATTTTTACAGAGTTTCATCTAATACTATGCCCTGCTGTCCCGGTTTTATTTTCAACCGTCTGGTTCATTCCTTAACTATGTTTCTATGTTAAACAATTTAATAATAATTTAATTTATAATTTTTCTATGGTAGAGCTAGTGATATTGTGTGTGGAATATTGAATATGGTAGAGCTAGTGATATTGTGGGTAGCCATGTTACCCATTACATCAATACTTGTAACCAATGTCAAGTATACAATTGATATGTGTATCAGATCACATATCAATTTCTCATTTCCTTGTAGTTGAGCACATTTAAGTGTTGCAAAATTTCTTTCAGGTAAGCCACATTCAACATACATTTTTCGTTTGCCAGGAACTCCAAATGCTTTATTGCTTCTTGTTTATTCAAGTTTTCTAAGAAAGTAGTAATTTCTTGTTTTATTTGCCAAAAACGTTTCATCACTTAATCTTACTTAGCCAACGAACATTGTTGTGTTGAAGTAAGTCAGAATGTATTGAATTACACTCAGATAGAAAAACTTTGAACTGTCTGTGCTGAAGAGCACAACGACTCCTCATAAAATTAATCAACTTGATCAAGTTGTTCATTGCCTCTTTCAGAGTGTTACTAAGTTTCCCACATAGGGATGCCTGGTTAATTATGCATTGGTAAGGTAGTAGCCCCGCACTCTTTTCTTTGATTTGCTTTACAAGCCCCATTTCTTTGCCGACCATAGCTGGAGCACCATCAGTTGACAGAGACACCATTACATCGTAACTAATGTTTGATTTTGTCATGAAGTCATCAAAAGCCTGGAATAAATCTTCTCCACGAGTTTGGCCTTTAAATGGCAAGACCGCAAGCAATTCTTCAATAAATATTTTATTTTCAATATCATCAAATCTCACAAAAATAAACATTTGTTCGTTGTCAACAATATCACATGATTCATCAAGTGCTATGGCGTAGCAAGGCGCCTTTAGTAGAAGTTCTATCAAACTCCTTTTATTATCTGCAGCCAATATTTCTGTTCTTCTTGTATTGCTTTTTGCCGACAATGGAATACCTTGAATTGCAGCAACAACATCTTTTTTATCTTCAAAAAGTGCTTCGGCCACTCCTAGCATACATTCTTTAACTATCTCAGAGTCTGAAAATGGCTTCTGGTGTTTATTGAGCGTCCAACATACACGCAAAGCTGCGTCTGCAGATTTTTCTTGCTCGCTCATACTTCAAACTAGTATGGACGTGCTTTTTTTGTAAGAAGCTAGTTATTTCTTCAGCTTTTCTTGTTGAGCTTCACTTTCCAGGGGAAAATTTTTATAAAACTGTTGATGGGTCGTTTCATAATGCCTTTTTAAATTTGTACTTTTAATAAGAGCAACAGTTTTATTGCATATTAGGCAAACTGGAACAGCGTCAGGTCTAACAGGAAGCGTAAAACAACACCGTTCAATCCATTCAGTTAAAAACTTCCTATTGTCACTATTAACTTTAAGCTTTTTTGATCCATATCGTTAAAAATTAAAAGCATCAACAATTACAAAACAATGTACTCACGTCACGTGGTTTGATGTACAGTACTGATTTGGCCGGCTAGGTTAACTGAGCGAACAACACAAAAGAGAAACGGCAACAGTCACAACAACACTCACTTCCTTTCAGCTCTACTATGCATCTCCGATTGGCTGACTCGTTGGGCTTCTGCTAATATCATAATAACAGAGAGTCGGCAGTTTTGCCAACTCTACACGAGGCTGGCCAGGCTAAGCAGCGGCGTTGTTGCCAACTTGATTGTGACAATCAAACTTATGAAAAGGCTTTTTAAAATTATAAATTTTATAATTTATATGATTGAGATATTAAAATTTTTTTGGCGGTCCAGTTTTTGACCTTCTGCGGTCCGGACATGGACCGCGGTCCGCCAGTTGCCAACCATTGCTCTAATCCTTTCCTGGAGTTTTAGGCATCTCACGGATCTCTTAAAGTTTACAGAATAGCTATTCTTCATCAAAATATTTTTGATGAAACATTTATATTGAGGGTAGTCTTCTTTTGACCTAATGTAGATTTTTAGTTAAATTCATGCCATCATGAGAGTTTCCTGTTTTTAAACTCAACTTTAAATCAAAAGATCATTTTTAAAAGACTTGCAGTAGAGGTGTGCCAAACAGTACCAATGCGGAAACCAGCTGCAACTGCCATGGTGCCGGCCGTGAGACAGTACTGCGAGAAAGTTCCAGTTCCAAACAGTTCCACGACTCATGAGACACTCTCTGTGGTACTTTTAGCTTTGATAGTGTCAGTTCTACAGTACCATAAAGGGTGTGGAATTTTAATCATAATTTCAGTTCCTGTTTGGTACTTATAAGATAAACATTTACTCTGTTAAACATATGTTTGATTTTAATCAACATAAATGTAAATATTCATCTATAACGTTCATTTTTATGGATATATCGATTAAATACTTACGATAATGCATATTCAAAAAGAGGTCATCTCAGAAATAATAAGATTAAAAAAAAAAAAAATAAAAAAGTAAAGTATGATTTATTTTACAAAATATGCAGGTAACAAATAAGTCTACAGAAGTCAACAGTCAGAGTCTACAGAAGTACAGTTCAATACTTGTTTCGTTTCCAAGAACTGCATAGTCCGTGAGAATGGGTACTGTTGACGTTGCCGGTACTGTTTCACTGACTCTGTGAAGTTGGAACTGGGAGTTCCAAATGTTATACCGGAACTGTCGCGGTTACGAGCGTGAAACAGTACTAACGAGACAGTTCCAGTTACTTTGACCCACCTCTAACTTGCAGGAGAACCACTGTAATTAATTACATAATAATCTCATCAATTTTCATCAAAAGAGCTGAATGACTATTTTTCCACTATGGGTTGTGGAGGGAACATAAGCATAGATAAACTAAGTTTCTGCAACCAAAATAGGATTGCAGGCATCAGTTCTCCTTTCGCCTTTGTGTGTGTGTCCGAGCAAAAGGTAAAAGAACTTATGAACAGCCTAACAAGTACTGCTTTTGGTATAGATGAAATATCCGTTGCTATGGTCAGAGGCTTGAGCTCTTATTGTATTGGAGCCATCACCCATCTGGTCAATGTGTCTCTCACTACTGGAAATTTACCTTCCTGTTGGAAGCAGAGCGTAGTGATTCCTCTTCCAAAGACTAACAATCCCACTACGATTTCTCAGTTTCGGCCAATATCCATCCTCCCGGTCGTCTCTAAAATACTGGAGAGGGTAGTGTCAGAGCAAATGGTCAACTACTTGGAATCTGAGGATTTACTGCCTGAATCGCAATCAGGTTTTAGACGGGGATTTAGCACCTGCTCTGCGCTTCTGAATTTCACTGATGACCTGCTTTCTGCAAGGGATAGGAGGTTTCAGAATTTAGTCACGGCCTTGGACTTTTTGCAAGCTTTTGACTCGATTAACTTCGATTTGTTGTTAGCAAAGCTTAGATTTTATCAATTTGACGACACTGCAGTTAAGTGGTTCTTGTCGTATTTATTAGGGAAAACTCAGCGAACAAAGGTTGATGGTCGGCAGTCTCCTGTACTACCCAGATCCGTTGGTGTCCCGCAGGGTAGTTGCCTAGGGCCAATACTCTTTCTTGTATACACTGTAGGTTTGAAGGATCAGCTGGAGTTCTGTTCTCTTAACTCTTATGCAGATGACTCACAGCTGTTGTTGTCTTACAGCCCATTGGAGAGAGAGCAGAGGCTGTGCGAAGCATCAATTTGGATCTAGAGAGGGTGAAGTCATGGTCGGACGATCATGGGCTTCTGCTAAACTCAGACAAATGTTCTGTTTTGCAGGTGAACGGGTCATCTCTAAATGTCAACCACCTAGTTACTTTAATCAGTTCGTCACTCTGGATGGCAAACCTTTAGTTATAGGCAGTTCTCTAAGAGTCCTTGGAGTCACTTTGGACTCCAATCTTGATTTTACGAACCATGTAAAGTCTATATGTAAAAGCGTCTTGGTCAAGCTGAAAACTCTATATAGATGTGTAAAAATATTTCCAGTGTCTGCTAAGTTAGAGATTATCCGCTCAACAATATTTTTTACTATATATTATGCTCTTCCATCTTTTACTCGTTGTCTGTCCCAGGAAAATTTAATGGTTCTCACTAGATTGCAGAATAGAGCTCTGAGATTTGTTTACAATATAAAAAAATTTGATCACATTAGTGAATTTAGGTTAAGCCCTAAGGTCCTATCAATTAAAGGTTGCTGTGACTTGCAGACTGTTCAACTTATCTACAAAGTTTTTCAGACTGGCAAGCCTAAATATCTCAGCAATAGCTTATTTTCAGGCATGAAATAAACACTTGAAGTACTCGACAGGACAGCCTACTTCATTTGCCAAAGGTCCGTCTAGAAATTGGCAAAAAAGCTTTAAGGTACGTTGGACCGGAAATATATAATGCTTTGCCCCCTGCTCTGAAAAATCTTAGTTAGGAAATATATAATGCTTTGCCCCCTGCTCTGAAAAATCTTAGTTACCGCTTATTTAAAAGTCATATCAAAGAAATTGTCATATAATTTTATTAATTTTTAATTTAGAATAATGTTTATTTACCTGTATGCTATGACAAGAGTTGCATTGTGAATCAGAGTATTGTATATTTGAAGAACACTTGCAAAATAAATACGTTATTTATTTATTTATTTAATCTCAATTATTTTGAAATAAATTTATTTAGACTAACTTTATCATGATTTCAATTCATTTTTACAGATTTCCATCTAATACTATACCCTGCTGTCCCAATTTAATTTTAAACCATCTGGCTGATTCCTTAACTATGTTTCTATGTTAATAACCTATCTACATGCCAGAGTACAACAAAATCCATTGAGCCGTTTTTGCAAGTTGAGCTACAAACGTACAAACTTTATCAGTTCTACGCCCAACCGCCCACCCATACACGTACAGTGGTATTGACCCACCCACACGCCCATACACGTACAGTGCTATTGACCCACTCACCCACCCATATACGTACAGTGCTATTGACCCACCTACCCACCCATATACGTACGTTGCAATTAACCACCCACCCACCCATACACGTACAGTGCTATTGACCCACCCGTCCACCTATACACGTACAATGGTGATGACCCACCCGCTGACCCAAACACGTGCAGTGGTGATGACCCACCTGCCCACCCATACACATACAGTGGCATTAACCCACCCACCTACCCAAACACGTAGGCCTACTGTGGCATTGACCCACCCGCTTACCAAAGCACGTACTGTGGCATTGACCCACCCGCTTACCCAAACATGTACTGTGGCATTGATACCACACGTGTATGGGTGGACGGGTGCGTCAATACCACTGTACGTGTGTGGGTGGGTCAATACCACTGTACGTGTTTGGATGGGTGGGTGGGTTGGTCAATTCCACTTTACGTGTATGGGTGGGCAGGTGTGTTAATACCACTGTACGTGTATAGGTGGGCGGGTGGGTCAATACCAATGTACGTGTATAGGTGTGTGGGTAGGTCAATACTAATGTACGTGTATAGGTGAGCGGGTGCGTCAATACCACTGTACGTATATAGGTGGGCGGGTGCGTCAATCCCACTGTACGTGTATAGGTGGGTGGGTGGGTCAATACCACTGTACGTGTATAGGTGGGTGAGTGGGTCAATACTACTGTACGTGTGTGGAATAACGAGTACAGTGTCGTAACACTGTAATTAAACAATCATAATTAAATTGTTTAGTAATAATTTAATTTATAATTTTTCCATTGTAGAGCTAGTGATATTATGTGTGGAATATACTGACTATTACAGAAATCTGAATGTAATGGATCAATGTATCCATGTTACCCATTATATCAATACTTGTAACCAATGTCAAATACACAAACATGACTTCCGTCAGCTGATTAAAGTGAAAAAATTAGTTGTGTACATGACAACAGTATGACAAATATTTTAGAGTAAAACTACGATAAATATTTCAGTTAAACCAATTTCTTTATCAAAGTTCTTTTTCTCCTTTTATTCTTCTGGAATTGTATTGTGCTTAGGAATGAAAAACTGTCCCGAATATTATATATTTTTTGTATGATTTTTTAATTAAAGATTTGTTTAAGAAAATAGACTAATCCAAAATCAGTTTGGTCCCTATTATTTCCGAACAGCAGGACTCTACTGTAATATTTATTTTGGCTACATATAGCTTTTTATTGATATTAGATAAAATCTTTTCAGGAAAATCCTGTTAATCTCAGCACTGTCAGCTTTTTAAACACGGAAAGCCTTTGCCATACTGTAAAAGAGGAAAAAGGGCGCGAGAAAAGCCCAGACCAGGTAATAAACAAATTTTGTTATTGTTGTTTAATTCTTTTAGTGCCAGACTATTTTTTTTGTTTACTTGCAAAAAATGCCAACCCATTGTCATAAAGGGTGTATGAAGAATACCAGGCCACTTTTGGCAATTTTGACATGTTTTGTTGAAATATTAATAGTTGTCTTATTTTCTGTTGGAAATCAGCAAACAGGGTTTTGTTTTGCTTGTAAGAATATGCTGGTTGTAAATAAAATATAATTTTGAGTTGTTGACAAAATTAAAAAAAACAAAACAAAAAGTAAATAAATTTCTTTTTCATGTTTACACATATATAACTACTTTTTGTATAGGCTAAACTACAAAATTTAAATAAATAGCCCAATCTAAATCTACATCTAATTGTAAGTACACACATACAAAATAAAGCACTTACCTTCAAAAACATAGTAGATATTACAATTTTTTAAAGATTTTGTAATCTTCCAAATTGGTAATAAAAACGTCACATTTTACAACGTTGGCATGTGTCCTTAGACATGTTTACTTGCATAATGTCTTGTCTCCAAAGATAAAAATAGTATATAGAAAACACTATAAAAAAAAAGTTACATTATAAAAAAATATTGACAATATATATATATACAAAATAATTCAGTTTATGGACACATGTGTTTGCCAAAGCATAAAACATGAGCTCTCCTTTTACATTTGATACAAATAGTCCTTGTACCACCAGTGCTTACAACTACCACTATTTACAACTACAATAATAGACAAATTAAATTAAAACAACTACTTTCAATGTAAAATATAATAAATTACAACTAAAAAAGCAGCATAGTACAAATCGCCACAAGAAGTAAACAAAGAATACTAACGCTGAAGGTAAACAGCTGTTCTGACATCATGACAACGACCAATAGAGTTAACACATTTTTTCTACACTTACCGTTAGAGTTAACACTTTACCGATACATAATATGAGTTAGACTAACAAAACCATCAGTCTCTGAGACCGGATATGCATTTTTCGATATTTTGTGTATTTTTATGTGCTTATAAGTAAAGGAAGAGGATGAAACAATGTAATTAATACAACAAGCATTTATTGATTACAGTGTTTTTAAAATTTTTATTAAGTTTAACTCAACATTAATTGAAGGGTAATGTAAGTTTTATGTGAAAACGAAAATAAGCACATAAATGTAGAGAATAAAAGTAGATGTTCTAATTGGAATTGGTACAATAGAAAAATAAAAAAATATTGTAGTCATAACAAAAGAATTATATTCTACCTTGAGTACTGTCCGTTATATGCTTTCCAATCGGTAAATGTTTTCAATTTCGTATATCCACTGTGCAAGTGATGCCTGCTTTTTGACTACGTTCCAAATCACACCAGGTAATCACACTTAATGCAATTTTATTGTGTCTTTCTTCCTTTTGATGCTGAACACTTTGAACATGTTTTACGTTTGTCCATTTTATCACATGAGATGTCTTCATCAACCCTTCCTTGTCCAGTTTCACCTGGAGTTCTCAAGATGGTATCCCTTACATATATGATAAAAAATACTACTTACAATATTGACAGTTATTGAAGGAGTAGAAAAATAAACTATACACATTCACTAGATTACACTGACATCAAAAGAACTATCTAGTAAACTAGACCCGGTACTCAGGTACGTAAACTGAACTATCCGGTAGTTCACGCAAAATATAGGTTGATTACTGCGAAGCACAGGCATAGGACTTAGTAAAAACTTGTTTAGCAGGTTCAAGGGAGTAAGAAGGGAAGGTACTGTAAAGTTGAAGCATTTAAGAAAAGCAGGTTAGCCACCCTTACCAAATGAAATCTACCTCAGATCTCAGAGACCGGTGGTTCTGTAAACATGTTATAATAATTCTTCTATTTTTTATAAATTAAAAAATAAATTTACAACTGTACGGATAAAAATAACAGTATCATAAATTACAAATAGGTGAAATTATAATTTGTTATATGTTCTAAATATTCATTATTATTAATATTTACTAAGATTCTGATCGTAGAGATTTGGGCAAATATAAGGGGCAAATGAGTGTGATAAATGTAGATTAACAAGTGTAGTCATTGTTAGTAACCATTAGAGCCATTTACTATCCCAATAGCCAGGGCAACTAAAGGACTTTCAGCTTTACGTGGAATCCAAACCACATAGTATTGGTGTGATTTTGAGCTAATTGATAAGCTTCATACTCAGTTCTTTACTCGACACAACATTCAGACCCTGACAACCAGCCAACATGGACAAACTTCTACTGTAGTTTCCACGCTGATGACAAACTGAGAGGATGCCACGTCAGTATTAAGAAGACCAAGCATAAACAACCTACAACCTCCAAAACACTTTGTCCCCAAGTGGCTGGGTTACAGCACAGACCCATTAGTGCCGTATGTACTGTTGTACCTAAAAGCAAATTTAAAATATATCCAAATGTCATTAAGTATCTGTACATTTGAAAAATAACCTCAAAAAATTAGACGTCTCAGAAAAAAAACTGTAGTAACAATTTCTCCCTACATTGTAAATTTTGTTAGAATACATACCTCAGTTAGGTAAATGTGGTAATATGATCTTATATAACGGTTACAAATATGATTACTTATTTTTCACTCTTATCTCCAAACTGTTGATATGATTTAGGCCTGATTCGGGCTGAAAAAAGTTTACAAACAACATCTTTATCAGCCATATAATTACCTTAAGTGTTTGTTTTTCCTATTTTAATGTTTTTTGCGAATTATTTTTCTGTTTTTGTTTTTTGATATAAGTTGTCATTGATCCATGGAGGTGGTTTCTTGGTGACTCTCTTAGTGATCAAGAGAGCATGCTTATCAAGGGCACAAATTATGAAATTATTAAACATGTTTACTATAATATTAACATCAGAGGTGCAGATTATAGCATGCTAAGGCACAAAGAGTGCATCAGCCAGAAGTGCACCAGAGTCTATAACATTGAGTTTCCTATACGAGACGAATTTAGGTTCACATTTTGGGTTTGTCATACGATAAACACAAAATATTAAATCATTTTTTTTAATATTTTGTTGCTTAGAGTGCACCTAAACAATATGACTCTCATATAGAGTAAAATGCATTAATTGAAAGATAAAATTTACTATCATTGGGTGATTGTAATAGCAAAAGATATTATTAATGTTTTTAGTTATTAAATAATGGTATTTTGTTTTTAAAAAATTAAGAAATAATTGCAAATGTGATTATTTCAATTAATGATAATCAAGCTGCAATTTTATAAAAAGTACAGGTATAATATCTATAACATTTATACTGTATTGTAACTTCAACTACGTTGTAAAATTTTGAATAAAAAATCCTTTTATGTAGAACTCTTTTATTTATATAAATAACTAGCTGTTTACCCGTGCCTTGCTACGGGATTAACATAAAAACAGTAATGGTTTAGTTTATTTACGGTAGCTTCATGTGCCCACTCCCAGCGTTCGTGAGGGATGTTCGGCCTGCAGCCTCGCTTGGGAACTCTACCTTTAGCCCCCTTGGGCAACTCAGCCTGCAGCCTCGTGGGGCGTCCTGTGGCCTTGCCGGGACATTTGGACTATATCGCAATGAATTTTGTTTTGGGGGCAGTGGAGCCAACAAATATAGTCTTTTCTAAAATCTGATCGTATATTAGGAATCGAGAGTAAAATACCTTTAACCTGATACTCCTCTTGGGTGGGGTTTCAAAAGTTTTTGATTCATTAATTGGGTTTTTTAACAGCTGATGATTAATTAAATAAATAAAATAACGCCTTAAGAATAATATTGACATTTTAAAGGCCAGTGGGACGGAGCCCTAGAGTGGGATGTGAATAAAACCAAACTAGAAACCTTCCTGGGAGTAAACTCTAAAACTGTTAAGCCTTTCGATATGAACGGGATTATACTATAAATAGCAGTTACATAATTGCGTTGAATTCAGTAAAAAATCAATATACTCTATGAAATGTTGGTTAATATCTCAATGTTAAATTAATTTTTACAAACATTTCATACAGTATATTAATTTTTTACTGAATGCAAAAGTCTATTTCAGTACCACTTTATCGCCAATAATTAAAACACAACAAATGATTATACAAAGAAATACAAATAAAAAATAATTAAAAAATTACAATTTTAAGTTGATGTCTGACGATGCCTACATTGTAGGCTAAAGGCCTCACATAAAAAAGCATTTTATTGGAATATTTGAGAATTTCTTAAATTATTAAATACAAATAAGTTGCAGAAACATTTACATCACGTGTTTCAAATTTGCTTTTTTTCATTTTTCTTTCCTGAAGAACATTATACGAAAAATTAGGAAACTTTTTAAAATAAAGATAAAGGAAATCTGTTAAGCCATTGTCAAGTGATGGAATGACAATGAATTTCAGGTACTCATTTTTATATATTAAGATAAGGCAATGTAGCTTGTTGCCTGGAAATCTGGAAATATCATGATACTTTAAATATGGTACACTTGCCTTAGTTCTAACCTTAGACCCTTCCTTCCGCAGTCTGAAAACCTCAGCTACTGAGCCGGCAAAATATTAATTCTATAAAATCTATACCTATATAAGGTAAATTCCACTCACTCATTCACTCATTGCTGTAACTAAAAACGTACTAAGCCTACGAGGCAGAAATTTTGTAGAGTCAAAGGTCTTATGTTGTAGATGTGCAATAAGAAGGAATTTTTAAAAATTCATAGTAAATGGAAGATGGCAGCCTTTTTAGTGCAAAAAATGTTAAATGCCAAAAACAGTGTTTCTCTAATTGGACTGTAACAGCTAAATGAACAGTTAGTTCTACAGCAAAACTAACAACATTTTCTGTGCCTGATTTGAGAAGACCTACAACTTTGGCCCTATGACTTTTTCCTCTATCTCACCTCCTTCATCCTAAAGTAGAGCTAGATTTTCAGTTTGTGCGTGTAAATCAAATTGGTTAATTTTCAGCCTCTAAGAGTTGACTAACAGATTTTTCTAGACTGTGAAACTTTGTAATCTAGGAGGACATACCGTATTCAATGGGAAAATATACAATTTAAAGTGTATATCCAGGTCATAGGACATGGCTAGAAACACAATATTTCTACTCGAGGTTTATATTACCTTATGTTCAGTCAAGTGGCCCAACAAGTTGTCAGATGTCGACCGGTTTCAGCTAACTAATTTAGTCATTCTCAAACCAAAAATATATAAATACTCTTGTGAGGTCGTCATAAGTCTTCAAATTTTTTCAAAGATTTTATGTATTTTCGGCTTGAGAATGACTACATAAGTTAGTCGAAACTGGTCGCCATGTGACGACGTGTTGGGCCACTTGACTGAATATAAGGTAATATAAACCTCTAGTGGTTAGGCAGTGGTCCGGAGGCAATTCATTACACAATATTTCACTGATTCAGAGTCAAATACTGTGCTTTGCGCTCTTTAAAAGTAGGCTTACAGATTTTTCTACACTATGAAACTTTGTTATCTAGGAGAACAAACTGTTTCAATCGGAAAATTAACAATTTAGTTTTAAAGTATGCATAGCCAGATCAAAGGACATAGCTAAACATGGCGAGAAACACAATATTTTATTGATTCTGAGTCAAATATAGCCCTCTAAAAGTAGACTTACAGATTTCTCTAGACTTTGAAACTTTTTATCTAAAAGAACAAACTGATTTTAATCGGGAAATTTACAATTTAATATCACCAAATGCATAACCAGTCCACAGGACATAGCTAAATATGGCAAGAAACCCGACATTTCACTGATTCAGAGTCAACTACAGTAATTTGTGCCCTCTAAAAGTAGACTTACAGATTTGTCTAGACTTTCAAACTTTTTTATCCAACAGAACAAACTGATTTCAATCGGAAAATTTTTAATTTAATATTATATATAAGCTATTTACCACTCATCACTATTTCTCCAAAACTTTAAGTCCAATCGACTTGAAATTTTGTACATAGGTTTATCTTGGCCCCTAGAGACTCACTAAGAAAGGATTTCCCTCTCTGACCTTAGAACTCAGACCTGTGACCTCCAAAATTCCCATGGTATTCTTATGGCAGCTACATTAATTGATTGATTTATTTTATTAACAGCTGTTAAATAAAAACAAATTGAATAAAATTGTGGTAGGTTAAACTTTTAAAATTTAAAATAATTAATTGAGCACAGTAGTTAATTAGACATAACATCAGATGTTGTAAATTGGATATAAATCAAACTCAATATTATGGCCAGTGAAGCTAGCGGGTACAGGTAGTGGTCCTATATATATATATATATATATATATATATATATATATATATATATATAGACTTCCGTATAAACACATATCCCTGCAGTTAGAGACGCAGAGACACATACCCCGGCAGCTCCGGCAGGGCTATGTCTGCAGGGATAAGTCCGATTTCATAGACGCAGCGACACTTTCCCCTGCAGTATATATTGCAGGGATATGTCATTTCTGTTTTATACTGCACATACCCCTGCAAGTATATACGATCAATACTCAGTTGTGCCAACATCATTCTGAAGAGTAAAAAAAATATGTGGGACTTTATTCATGCTCATTAATTAACTTATACGATGGCTTTTTATAATATAAAATTTATAATGATACTTCCATCGAGTTGTGCCAACATCATTCTGAAGAGTATAAAAATATTTGTGACTTCGGTAATTCTCATTAATTAACTTATGTGACACCTTTTTGTGATATAAAATTCATAATGATACTTCCATAATTTTAATAATTTTAAATATCAATCTACTATTATTTGCGGTGATATTATATGTTATATTATACTTAATATTTTTGTTATGTTCTTTATAGAATGAATTAGAATACATCGAAAAAGTAGGTTAGAAATGTATAATCAAAATAAGAGTAAATGATGGTGTGTAATCTTTGTTACTACCTAACCTTAACCTACTTTTATAATGACCATTTAATAATATACCAATGGCCAATTAAACTACAAGACCTAGGCCTACATCTTATCATGAGATCTGAACCATTTAAGCCAAAATGTAATTTCATAAGGACACCTAACCTTCTTATAAAATATTTCTAAGCATGTACACACTGTAGTACATTTAGTACTGTAGTAATTAGTATCACTGTACATGTAGGGGCGGGTGGGTGGGTTAGTACCACTGTACTTGGAATACGTTGGTTATCGATCATCTAACCACTATGGCTGTAGTGGGTCAGCTACTGAACGTACTCCACTGACGGACAGACTAGAGGCACCGCGGCACTGGCCTGGCCAGCTCCTTACGCGGCCTCCCAGGTTCACGCTCCTCCTTATCTGTAGGAATGGGCGTTCTTGACACAAGTATTGAGCTGCATATTAGATACTATCATTGTCGTAGATAGTTTGTTTTATCTATACCGTTTGATTAAATAGGGACTAGGTTGTTAATAATAGTCGTCACTGGTGGCGCAGTGCTGTAACACAGCTACTTGGGGACAAAGTGTTGAGAAGATTGTAGGCGATAAGTTCTATGCTCAGTCCTCCTTATACGAACACGGCTTCTGCTCAATGGTTGCCATCGAAGTACTACTAGAAAAATTTGGAGTGTCCATGTTGGATGGTAGTCAACATTTTGATGTTGTAAATGAAAGTTAAGCGAGTGTCAGGTTTGTCAGTTGGCTGAAATTCAGAAACACTACGCGGTTCGGATTCCACGTAAAGCTGTAGGTCGCTTAGTTTCCATAGCTATTGGGCCATTAATAAATAGTACTTTCTGAGGAAAAGTAGACCTTAGTTAGTAACAGTGACTACACTCGTTCACCTACACTCATCACACTCATTCGCCCCTCATATTCACCCATGTCTTGACGAACGGCGTCTTGTGATTGAATAATTAATAACTATTTAATATTTTATCTGTCGCATGAGGTATGTGTTTTAAAAATAAATCAATGTTTACCATCAACGTGGTTACTACCTTACTCAAATAAATATAAACTTAAATTATTTTGTTATTCTTTGATCGTTTATTTTATTACATAAAAAAAACAAAAAAAAAAAAACTTCACTGACCAATTCAAATAGGCCGCAGGTCTGTGCGTAAAATTCATTCAACGGTTAGAGTACTAACGATTAGCTCAGTTGAGGATTCGAACCTTGAACCTTTGACGCTACAGTACGAAGTATAACGGAGAAGTCTGGGTGCTTATATTGGATGATGTTATATGTTACATCATCTGGGTGGTCATATGTTACATGTTTTGGGTTCGATAACTGTGTATCAGGACTGTAAGTTGAAAACAGAATCAATATTTCTTTCAGATTACAAGTTAACATAATAGCCCAAGTTATACCCAAGATTGTGCCCACCTTGAATATCACATATTTTATAAATTGGAGGTAGATAATGGCAAATCTTATTTGCAACTAATTGAAACTTATTGCAATAATTAAGACTGCAAATTAATAATTAAGAATATTTTACTTAAATGTTTTATTTATCTCGTCATGTGTAGGGGTCTAAAAAACGACGTTGCTACACATACATTAATTTTTTTAATGTAAAAATAACAAATATCCCTATCCCTAAAATTTAAATTATTAAAACACTAATTGTTGCACTTTAATCTTGCAATAATTGCTGTATTGTTGTATAAACCATGTTGTTTTATTGCTATATCATTAGAAAATGTTAGTATTTTGATGCTATGCCTGCAATGAATTATTATTAATAAACCCTCAATGTTTTTCTTTGGATTAACACTCTTAGGATTATCATATTAAAGTAGACAAACATTGTCAGCACTGGTGGCGCAGTACCGTAACCCTGCTACTTAGGGACAAAGTGTTTGCGAGATTGTAGGTGACAGGCTCCATGCTCGGTCATCTTAAACCAACATGAAGTCCGCTCAATGGTTGCCATCGATTTGGACACTACTAGATGTGTCTGGAGTGTCCATGCTGGATAGTAGTCAGATGTTGGATAGAGTTCAGATGTTGTGTAGGGAAGAGAACTGAGTGCCAGTCTTGTCAGTTAGCTGAAAATCAGACCAACACTGATTTGGATTGGTTCGGATTCCACGTAAATCTGTAGGTCCCATAGTAGGCCTGGCTATTGGGATATTAATAAATAGTCATTTCTGAGCTAAGTCGAACTCAGATAGTAACAATAACTGCACTCGTTCATCTACATTTATCACACTGATTCACCCCTCATATTCACCTACTGTATATATCTACGATCTATTTATTAAGAGAATTTTTAGAAAGAGCTAGGGTAATCAAGGGATCTACAGCTTTACGTGGAATCCGAGCCACGTAGTGTTGGTCTGATTTTCAGATAACTGACAAGCCTGACACTCGGTTCTCTTCCCTTTACAACATCCGAACCTTTACTACCATCCAACATGGACACTCAAGACTTCTCTAGTAGTGTCCACGTCGATGGTAGCCACTGAGCGGACGCCATGTCAGTATTAAGAGGGCCAAGTATAGAACCTATCGCGTACAATATCTTCATTACTTTGTCTCCAAGTAGCTAGCTTACAGCACTGCATCACCTGTGCGGACAGTTAATTAATGACACATTTTATGGAATGATTGGCCTTAGTTTGTAATAATTACTACATTCGCTCATTTTTACTCATCACAATAATTTCAAATCCACAATTTTCCCATGTCTAGGCGGTCGGCTTTTTGTCTATAAATAAAGGAAAGGAAAGGGTAGTTAATAAAGGAAAGGAAAGGAAAGTGACTGTAATTAGTCTGGGCGCATAAAAATTACAGTCACTTTCAAAATTAAATGGACCTGGTCCAATAGACCGTGGTGCGAGCAATTAAGGGTTAAGCACAATATTTTGTTCTGGTTAAAAATTACTAATGAAAGGAAAGAGGTTTTGTGATAAAGTTTGTTTCCTTTGTTAAAGGTTACATATATGGAAGGAGACAAGTTAGAAGATACAACTATGAAAATGTCCAAAGCAGTGGTCTCAGAGGAATTTGACTGTTGCCAAGAGTGCTTTAAAAAAAATAAGCAGGAAAATAAATCAAATTTGGATGTAAAAATTATGCAGTGCTCTTCTGAAATTAATAAGAAAAATAAGTTAATAAGACACACAAAATCTCATAACAGAGAGAAGTGTTTTAGTTGTAACCAGTGCAATTTTAAGACTTATTTGAAGAAAAAAGTAACATTACATATAAAATCACAATCAAGAGAGGAATCTTACAGTTGCAACCAATGTCACATTAAAAGTAATGGGACGGCTTCTCTCTCTCTCTAAAATACCACTGTACGTGTATGGGTGGGCGGGTGGGTCTATACTGCTGTCCGTGTATGGGTGGGTGGGTGGGACAATACCACTGTACGTGTATGGATGGGTGGGTGGGCCAAAACCACTGTACGTGTATGGGTGGGCGGTTGGGTTAAATGCTAATGCTAGGATAAGGGTGGGGTTTAGATATGGAGGTCACTGGTATGGACAAGGTTATATACCGTTCAATTTGAGGAAATGTCTTTATAACATTCTAAATAAGTGATTTTATATTTATATGGTTACAAACCACTGAGAACAATTCAAAATGTAGTCAAATCAAACTAATTTCAGCAATCCCATATTCTTCAGCAGAATTTTATGGGTTATTTAAAAATCATTGCATAACCATTTTTTTATTTTTTATTATTGAATGATCCTTTCGAAGTGCAATTTGCGGCATTCTTCTTTGCTTGATCACCAGTTTAAAATTATGTGCAAATCAACCTATGCTTACATTTAAAATTATCTACCAACTCTTTGTGGGCCGTCTCCCATCAGAGATAGAGAGTGAGTGAGAACAGTAAAAAATTTAATTTTAGCTCCCAATTTAATTTGTAAAGTTTTAATTCTGTAGCCCGATTCATAATAAAAATATCAAGCCCTATATCCAAACTTTTTACTAATCCTATATATCCATTATTTATTACCTAATTCATTTAAGCAATATTTTTTCAACAAAACAGATTTAATTTGTATCCAACAGTAAATGAACTGGTAATTGATAACCATGTATAAAGTATAATTGGAATAAATAATAGATAAGTTATAAATACAATATATTTGGTAGAAATGTACTCTCAATTAGAATTATTCATTTAAAAGATACTGTTACAAAAATATTTTCAAACATATTTTTGTATACTAATAGAAAATTACAATATTCGTTAAACTTTCATTTGAACAATTTTCTGGCATCAATGACTATGTACTTAAAGAAATCAAAAGAACCAAATACAAAATATTTTTAGTTTAGTACCTGTGCTTCAAGAAACTGTATTTGAAGTAAATTGTGCCAAGCCTAAATTTAATATACTTTTAAATAATTTTTCTATTTCACAGTGGTAAGATTGTACTTAGTCATTTTTCGAAGCAAAATAATTGAAACCATTCTTGTAACCTTCTTGACATCTCTTCATTATTATCAGACATAAGTTTAGGGGATACAAAAAGGGGTTTATTCGTTAAGGAAAAAAAAACTATATTACGAGAGTGAGACGATACCATTTTATGGCCACAAAGTTTTCATAGCTGTTTTTGGTTGTTGAAGGCTCAAACTGATAACTTAGTGACACAGTAAATTAAATTTCAATTCTTTGATTCGTCTTTTCCTCTTGTTTTTTAAATTTTTCTTTTTAAACTTATATATTTTGCAGTCATATGTAGTGAGTAGTTAGCAACAGAAAATTATGTGGAAATTGATGAATCATTTATGATCAAATATTGTTGTTTTTTCTGATAAGACTGATAAAGCTTGTGAACAGTAAACACTGAAAATACCTTTTCCAAAAAAATTATTGATGGCATTGTATTAATGCTGCAGTTTTAAGTTTAGAAATGATCTAATGATATAATTTTTGTCATAAACAAACTTAATGATTTTTTAAATGCCTCCTCGATAACAAACTTCTGTTATCCTTACTTCTGTAGATTTATACCTGTTTCACATGTTTTAGGATGAATTTATGTATATATTGTTTGAATCCATGCTCAAACATGCAATGTATTCATTTTGAATATATTCCGCGTTGTTGACAGACAATCCAATGGTTACAGAAGGACTACAATATAGACAATAAGGGATGGGAAGATAATCCTATTCCTCCTCACTCGAGCATGAATATTACAAAATAGATTTTTTTAGTTAGGAACACTTGTGATTTTCCTGTGCTGTGATTAGTCGTTAGACAAGGCAACGTACAAAGTTCGAATCACCACTTAGCTAATGGTCAGTACTTCACTTGTTGAATAAAGTTTACGCACAGGCCTGCACACCCATGTGAACTTGGGAGTGAAGTTAAAACAAAATAATTGTAAACGTACATACTCTTTTACAAATTGGGAAGCATCCGAACATGTATTATTAAAGTTTAATATTTGTAATAAAGGCTTTGTGGAAGTGGAATGATTGGCATGCCAATGTACAAGTTTCCAAACTGCTGTAACTTGAAGTTGGAGCTAACTTTCCACCGTCCTCAGGCTAGATGACCACAACTGGAGTTGAGTTCCCCCTTAGGGATGAACGGTCAATTTGTCGATCAGATAAAGCATTATTCTACAATTCAGGGTAAATTGAAGTGTAGTGTAGTTCTTCTAGTCTGTATAGTTGTTCTAATATTACAATATGAAAATGCCTCAACATAATGAAATGTACAATAATTTAAAATGTACCTAGCTCTCGATCAGTTTTGTTCAGGGAGTTAAAATAAGATTGTGTGATTGTCGGAATTGAAAGATAAAAATCAAATCAGCTTTTTAGTTACATAAGTTATTTTTCATACTTCAATTTTATTTATATTCAATTACTCTATCACTTTGAAAACATTATAAAACATTTTCAACCTTAAAATTTACTAAAAATTTTTT